>JASTWP010001924.1:0-55734 GCA_030770255.1 Temnothorax ravouxi | reverse complement strand
GTCTTGATTAAATGCTGATAACAGTGTGTTCTTGCATCGTGTTGCGTCACATTTGATCACATTACTTTTCGGTTTTTGTTTACAATGACATAATCGATATGTCAAAAAATAGCGTTTGAAGCAAATGCTATTTCTCGATATACTTAAGGCTACTTTTCCTGAAAGCTGCTAAAAAATTGTCTACGACGTATTTGTTATGTTACGTGGAATACGTATTTGATTTGTTCAACAATCCGTACATGTCGCAAAATTATTGGGATAAGGCAACTCGTATCCTTCGTATGAATGCATAAGTAAATATGCCTGGAGGCAGGCGAAACACTGTCAATCGGACTGGACCGACTGCCAGATCCGGTGGCAGTAACGTTAGTTCTGCCAAATACTAATAATGGAAGAAGCAACAGCGGAGAAAGAGCGAGTGCTAATGGCACGGACGATAAAAGACTTGACGAGATTTACAGTGGACGATCTCTGGCACCGAAGCACAATTCCTATACCCGCGGTACCAGTCGACAGGCAATTGAACTTCGAAGCTTTATCCTTGATCGTCTCGATCATTGCAGCTTGTCTGCAACTGCTTAATCTATACAGAACCGTGTGGTGGCTACCAAATTCCTACAATGGTTATAGTATGGTACATTGTATTTGTATTAAACATATGAAAACTAGATTATGTTCGTAATTTCAAAGAAGATCATTATATTGTATTGAGAAAAATTGTAAGGAGTTCTCCAAGTTGTGTTCTTTCCTGTTTCAGAACTTCTATCTGATAGATCCTTACCTACTTGTATTTATTTTTACTATGGTGGCACATAGATTCCTTTACAAGTTATTACGTAAGATCATTGATATTTCATTGCAGTTCGGTCAGTACCCGCAAAATTGATAGTCCGAAACATTATAAAGGTTATTAGCAAACCTTATTGTATGTGATTTACCACACAGTAACTCATGAGATTATAATATATCAGGATACTTTAACATTTGTGTAATTTTATTTCAGGTTGTCTCTAGGAGTTGTTGTACAGAGTGTGCTAAGCTGGTGCATCTATCATATGACTGAGAGATATAATTCTATGAAAATTGTTTATTTATTTTGCCGTGAGTTAAATGATGTACTACATGTATATATTCTCTGCAATAAAAATTAAAAGACTAAATTGCTTATGACATCCATTTGTTCCAGAAGTTTGTCAGTGTATTTTATGTTTGGAGTCAAAACAACACTGTTTTTCCTTCAACGATATATTCTTGACATATGGGGAAAGGAAGAGCAGAAAACAAAGTATGTATTAGGGTAGGTATTATCATACATATCAATTGTATCTTATTTATTCATAGTATTCATTTCTAAAGGTCTAATGGTGTGTTATCACTTTTCTCATATGCAGACAAACCTTTGCACAATTGCTCATTAAACGCAACGGCCATTAGAGCAGAAGTGTCCACTTGAGAACCGATTTTAATCCAACGATTAAGACGAGCTTTATTTTCGTCTTCCATTAGTGCGTACGTCTGTGGGGTCGCGCCTATTAGTTTTGTACCTCCGCATTTACATTATAATGAATTATGGGTGATACAGCATGTAATCTTGTTTTGGCTCGGAAGGATATGTGCGTACTTTGCTCAGGTTTATCCCTTTAGGCGAGTATATTCTTTGTAGTATAAGAACTGTAGTATAAGAACTGTCTGCTATAATCATTAAAATATGTAATCAACTTTTAGATATTGCGACGAACTACATAGGGCAGCGATGCATTTAGGCCGATGGGTCAAAGTAGAAAATCGCAATAATCACATTTATGCCCAACCGTGGAATGATGCGGTATTGTGGCCTCACGGGTCGATTGTAAGGCACAATCGAGAAATTTATCGTTCTGAAGGTTTGTGCACAGCAGCGGAACCGGGTAATATATATCACTCTAAATTTTATGTACGTAATTTTACTTTATCGAATAACAAGAAATTATTAGACTCGATACTAATTATTACATGTCCCCCACAGAGTGTATTTAATAACCGAGTAACGCTCCTAAGTATGATACTGGCATTGCAATTATTGTTGGTGAACATACAATTATTTATTTTATTAGGCGTGACCGAATGGTATCAAATACTATCGACGATATTATTATTAGTTATACATT
Source organism: Temnothorax ravouxi (assembly GCA_030770255.1). Lineage (NCBI taxonomy): Eukaryota > Metazoa > Arthropoda > Insecta > Hymenoptera > Formicidae > Temnothorax > Temnothorax ravouxi. The sequence continues at coordinate 53,587 of JASTWP010001924.1, read as the reverse complement.
ACTATACTTTGTTCAAAATGGCTAGAGACTTTTTAATATCCTGGAAAGTGTACCGTGCTGAACAAATAATTCAAGAGAAGTCTCAAATGGTTGTAAACTCAGTTGCTCAATAAAATGCAACGTGATTTGTGTAATATTTATTTCATATTATTTTCCATATATGCTTGCTAAATAAGATAAAAGAAAAAATATTTTAATTACCCATAAGAAAATTTACGCAATCTCATACGCAAGAATTAAAAAATACACCATATATTTTTTCTAGATTTATTGAATAAAATTTAATATAATATATTAAATGCATTTATTTCGAAGAACAACGTGAAAGAGTTTCAAAGAACTAGTCGATATAGAATTTAATATTTTAAAGATTAGGATTTGAAGATTAAATAATGCGATACATCAAAAGCATATAAGAATATATACGTTAGGAAAAGCATTTTAACATACAACACAAATATATTCTTCATATATATTCTCTATCAACCAGTTTAAGTGAAAATCTCAATTTCTGTAAATGCTCTAGATAACTCTAGTTATTAATAGAAATATCAATCAAGCATAGCTTTTAAAGATAAACATAGCAGCGCTCTGTGCTCTTTATGCAATTATAGTTTAATAAGCTTGGAAAAATAATATAATATGCATATGTATGTGAATCCATAATTAATTCTGGAAAAGAGTACGCGTAAATTCTATATAATCCAACGCAGCTGTTATCGGTCGTTCCGACTTGGGATCTACATAAGGTTTCATACGGGCAACGCAATAATCGGCCATCTCCTTTGTGAGGTTCTGAAAAAGAAAAAAAAAAACGATTAACGAATATAAATTGCATTCTTCGTGATTGTAGGAACATTGTAATTTATATTTCTGAATATTCAATAGTATTTGCAATACTTACAGCATATAATTCCTCCTTTGTGACGTACGGCCGATCTGCTGCAGTGATTGCTCGGAAAGCGTTCTCTATTTCCTCCGAGCTCTGCACGTTCTCCGTTTCCTTGCTGATCATAAACGCCATGTATTCTTGCAGCGATACATAGCCGTCTCTATTAGGATCCACGATGTCTGCGAATAATAGTATCGTGTTAAAATAGATGTTCGAAATAATGTAACCGGAAATGACACAAGAATTAAAATCAACAAAACCTAATATGTTCTCGAATTCCGGATCGGGCTGTCCTTCTTCCATCATAGGAAGGTCATAGCCCAAAGCTCTCAGGCACGATTTAAATTCTTGATGATTCAGACGGCCACTCTTGTCCTTGTCAAAGTGCTTAAACATCATGGAGAATTCCTTTAGTGCGTCTTCAGATACACCGGACTGGTTTCGCGCTTGAATCTGCTGTTCTAAATTGTGTTGCATGCGCATTCCTAACTGATCCAACTGATCCCATTGTTGTGCCAATCCTACGGTACTGTGTTCTGTGTAACGGTTGTCGAGAATTAGATGTTCCTCTAGAATAGCTCCCAGATCTTCGATCTTCTTCAGGTCTTGACGACGTGCGCGCACTTCTTGAGTTTTACGCTGTAAATTTGAATATAATTTATGTATAACATATAATTGCGCAATGAATATAAATCTTGCATAAATTATCCTTATGATAAATGCATCTGTTTCAATTACACAAACCTTTGTTGCTTCCAGTTGCTGTTCTAAAGATCCAGATCCTTCCATCATAGATGTTCTATAAAAAAAATTAATTATTTGCGTTTTTATTCCTAATTAAACAACTAGGTAACTAAATAATTCTTTCATGACTGATGCAAACCTTGTTTCCGCAAGCCACTGATGGAAGGCATTAGCGTGCTTGGCAAATTCCTTACGCAATTTATCATTCTCCTCCTGCCGCTGTGCTTCTTTCGCAAGTTCAACATCGCGTTCCTTAATTATCTTCTGTAAGTTACGCCAAGTATCTTCCAAAGCTTCCATCGTGAACCATGTGTATGGATTTGGTCCGACGTTGAAGCTCTTGATTTGCCTGTCAAGAGCAGCCAGGGCTTGGAAGTCGGCTTCGGCCGAGGATAAACTAGCTTGGAACTGCGCGTGTGCCTCGCGAAGAGCACGAATCTCTTCGATACTATTACAACGCACGGGATCTGTCAGATCCTCTTCGGCATTCTCGAACCAAGAGTTGAAAGCAGACGCTTTCTTCGCGAACGTTAGATAGAGCTCTTCGATCTGCCTGAATTGATCCTGCATTCTCAACAGACGTTGTTTCCTCGAATCTGAATCGGCCAGAAGTTTTTGCCAACGAGTGATGACATCGGCATGACGTTTCTGAATGCTGGGTGTCTGATCGTGCCCGGAATCAACGAGCATTTCTTTCAATGAGGTGATATTCTGAATACCCTCGTGTTCAAAAGCATGCAAGCCAGCGTCGAAGGTCTCCTGTTTCGTTAGCAATGTCTGTACGGTAGATAAATCTCGACCAAATTCCTCGGAACGTACGTGAGTCTCCTTATCAGCGATCCATGATTCGACTACATCGGCCTTCCACATGAACTGCAAGTACGCCGAATTGTCGTTCAGTCGTGTCTTCCTGCGGGCCGCGAGAGCTCCGAGTTGTTCCAATTTGTTGCGCAATTGCGCGCATCTTTGACTGATAGCATCTGCTCGATGATTGCCAGCTTTGATCAATGTCTCGCCGGCCTTCGCAGATATCCTTGCAGCGTTCACCGTGAGCCGCGAAATCGGTTTCGAACGCATCGTGCTTCTTCAAAAGGCCTTGCACAGCGGCCATTGTATCGCCGTAATCTTCGACAGAGAGTAACTGCTGCTTTTCCGTAATCCAGGCTTCCTCCTCTTCGACCTTGGCGAGGAACTGTTGATACGTTAAGGATTCATCCAACTTCTGTCCCCTAGTGGCAGCTAATTGCTTCAATTCAGCCCACGCCTGATTAAGAAGCTTCAGACGCTGTTCGATTTCGGGTACTCCTAGATTGGAAACGTCCATCAATTTCTCTCCTGCCTCCTGGACAGCTTGGATAGCAGGTTCGTGACTACCAAGTTCGGCCTCCAATCTCTTGTGCTTCTTCTTCAAGTTCTGCACACCCGTAAGGTCACGACCATAATCATCCGATCCGACAAGAAGCTTCTTCTCCTTGATCCAAGACTCTTCGTCAGCAATATCGCGGAAGAACTGATGCAGAGTATTAGCTTCGTTGAGTCTCGCCTGTCTGTGCGCCGCTAGATTCCTGATTCGCTCATAACGTTCATTTATGCTCTGACGTTTCTCTTGAATACCAGCAGCATCGAACTGGCCGCTCTCGATCAACGAATCAGCCTGTGCATTCATGTCCTTGATTCTTTCTTCGTGCGCCTGTATATCTGCTTCAACAAGTTGATGTTTCTTCATAAGATTTTGCACCGAAGCCAAGTCCTTGCCGGCGTCTTCGGATGTGAGCAAACTCTCGACTTCGCCGAGCCAGAAATCAAGATCCTTCACGGCAGCGATATAGGTACGCTGTTTGTTAGCTTCCTTCAGCTTCATGGACTTCTCTGTGGTCTTTTGCGTAAGGTATTCCCACTGGTCAGCAATAGACGCCAATCTTTTTTGAACTGCATCCTCCGAACCAGCACATTGATGCTTTTCGATTAGATTGCCTCCCATAGCGAGTACCGATTGAATTCTGTCCGCATTGGCCGCTAATTCAGCTTCGAAAGCCTGATGTTTCTGATGCTTCGACTGTATGTTGGCGGGATCCTTGTAATTCTCCTCAGTTGCTAGCTGAAGTTTCTCGGCGATCCAATTTTCCATCTCGTCCGCATCTCGAGAGAACTGCTGCAGAGTCTGAGACTCGCCCAGTTTCGAGCGCTTCTCAATAAGAGCGTCCTTCAAGTGTCGCCAGCGATCCAACACTTGACATCGTCTTTCGTCGATAGGTTTAGCGGCATAATGTTCCGCAGCGATCAGCTGATCAGCCAGAGTCTGTAAGGTAGCGATCTTCTCTTCGTGAGCGTTGATTGCTTTATCAAAAGTCTTCGTGCTTCTTGATGAGAGCCTCGACGTTGTCACTGCTGTCCACCGCGTCTGCGCTGCTGAGGAAAGCCTCCCGCGCGCTCATCCAATTTTCCGCCTGCTCGCAATCCCTGCAGAACAACTGCAATTCGAGGTTCTGATCGAGTTGCATGCGTCGTTGGATCCAAGCTTTCTCTAGCTCTTGTCGGGCTTCAGCCATAGATTCGAGTTTCTCCAGTATCTCCCACGCTGGCGTAATGACTGGATTGCAACAGCTGTTGGCCGAACAATTCGAACGCCTGGAAAGTACCTGCTCTAGCATCTATCTCCATTCGATGCTCCTATACAAAAAATAAACGAAATTTACAAAGTGGATTATGATTCGGTTTTCGAGTGTTTTATGCCAGTACGCAACTCTTTGTTTGTTATGTATGATTAAATCCATTCGGCAATAGATACTACGACAAGCAGAAAGGTAGTAATTACGCGATAAGCATTGAAAATACTCAAACTGTTAATAGGCAGTATTTTCATTGCAAAACATCGGCACAAGATCAATCAATCTCTTCTCGTAAAAACAAATAAAATGAAATAAATCATCAACGAAACGAATTACGCGAAATTAATTTTTTAAACTCTCGCCAGGCAACTCCGCGACTTCCTTGATGCATGCTCAAACGTTCTTATACCTCTGGAAGTATGCCGTATCGCGCATCTATCTCTGCTCTGTGATTCTATAATTTAAATGACTTGGTGAAGGATTTGTTGAAAGATGATTGTGATGACTGTGTTTGATCATGCTACAATAGAGATTATTTTTACCTGATGACGTTCGAGCAATGCCTCGGCACCCGTGACGTCCGATGCGAGTTCTTCGGAAGCGACCAGGCCCATCATCGAGTTAATCCAGGCCATTAAGTCGCGATAATCACTGAGGAAGCGTTGCAGATCGTACGAGTCCAGAAGCTTCTCCTTTCTGCTATTAGCCTTGGCCGTCAACTGAGTCCATTCTTCGTTGATCTCCTTCTGTTTAGCGTATGTTTGCTCGGCAGTTTCTGGATGCGACTGCATCAGGCGATTAGCCGTCTCATCAAGTTGCTTGATCTTGTCTCCCAAAGCCGCCAGATCTCTCTCCAGACCCTCGTGCTTGCGCTGCAAAGCTTGAACGCTGCGCAAATCCTTACCCAGATCGTCATTGTTCAGCGCCGCATCCTTTTCGCGAATCCAATCTTTGGTTTCATCGACATCACGGTGGAACCGTTGCACCTCGTGAGCAGAACCAAGCTGATTGGCCCGTTCTGCCGTGAGCGTTTGCAAGCTGGTCCACTTCTCGTTCAGATCCTGAATTTGCGTCTGAATCTTCAATGCCGCTTCAGTCTGTCCGAGGCTCATCAGCTGCACAGCGATTTCATTCATCTCGGCCAAACGCACTTCGTTCGCCTTAAGATCAGCTTGAAAGTCATCGAACTTCTTCTGCATAACTTCCACCTGTTCCAGATCCTCGCCCACGTCCTGCACCTGAGCGTGATTCTCCTTGTCCTTGATCCAAGTAGCCAACTCAGCGGCTTCTCTTACCAGCACGTACGCCTTGGCTGTCTCATTAAGTTTGTTTTGACGTTCGCGCGCCAGACGCAAGAGATCATCGTATTGCGCCTGGATCTGTGCTTGTCGCGCGGCGATCGAGCTCTGCTCTCTAGCCAAGTTCTGTTGGGACGCGCTGAGACCCGCCTCAGGTTCCACGCGCTTCACATATGCTGCCGGTACGAAACCTTGACGATCGTTTACCTCGACCTTCCACCAATCCTTGTTGTTGGAGTTGAGCAGAGTCAGAGTATCGCCCTTCTTCATGGATACCTCCTCGGGGAGACTTTTCAGTGTAATCGTAAAGAGCCACGACACACTCCTTGCCGGTGATGTCGATCGTGGGTGTCTCTTGCTGTCTACACGCCGCAGCTTGATCTCTTAATACCGCAATGGTGCTCGCAAACGCTTCCAGGTCGCTAACCAAGGCCTCATGTTTCTTCAGAAGAGCCTCAGAACTAGTCCTCATCCTTGCCGTAATCACCATTCATCACTATAGGACGTTTCTCCTTCATCCATGATTCAGCCTCGTTCGCATCGGCGAAATATTGATGCGCCTGTAAAGAGTCGTCCAAGTCATTTTTACGTTGCCGAGCCTTATCTTTCAGCTGTCCCCAGTGCTCGTCCAAAGCCGCCAGTCGCTGATTAATCTCCTCAGCCGCGAAGTGTCCCTCTTGCAACATCGTCGAGCCCGCCTGGCAAACCGCGGCCACTCTCGGCTCGTGGTTGTTGATTTCTGCCAGAACAGCCTGATGCTTCTTCTGCAGATTCTGCACGCCGATCAAATCACGACCACGATTCGTGGATGCCGCGACTGGCTCTTTCTCGCGAATCCACGCTTCCTCGTCTTCGATATCTCGAAACAGTTGCTGTACCTGGAGCGAGTCCAAGAGTCGTTGTTTCCTCAAACTCATAGGACGCTGCAGAGCGGAATATCTACCTTGCAATTGATCTGCTTAGCTTTAATGTTATCGGCGTCAAAGTGGCCCGATGTGACAAACTGCTCGGCCGCTTGAGCGATACTATCGATTCTGTCCGCGTGAGAACCTACATCGCTTCTAGGAGCGCATGTTTTCCCAAATTATCTTATCTTCCCGTGCTATCAAGACGTCGTATCATAAAGACAATCGTTTTGCAGGTGATATCGGCGGTATATGCGGTGTCTTCATCGGCTTCAGTTTCATCAGTGTAGTGGAGCTTCTGTACTTCTTCGCGCTTTTGTTTCGTGATTTGCTCACTAAAGAATTGACCTTACAAGAAGATGACAATCAAGAGGATGAAATCCCATCAGTCCAAGTTCAAACCATACGGGCAATTTATTGGAAGAAACTGCTACCGCGATCTTGGCATTCGGCAAAATACGGCAAAGGCTTAACAAACAGAGCTAGATATTAACTGACAAGTTATTATGAAACTATTCGGACAGAATTCCAATCGTGATAATTTTATTCCTTTGTCAATTATTTTACCATAAATTAATAAATATATTCAGATAATATTCAAAATAATTGAAAAGTATCTGATGACATCTTGTGAGCAAAGAAAATCGATTCCTATCGAGATAAAGTCTTAGGCGAAAATAATTCAAGAAGATTTTTACTCTCTGTTTATTTCAACATAATGATACACCAATTTTAAACAAAATTTATAATTGTTTAAAAAGAGATAAAGATGGAATCGTGATCGAAAATTTGTTAGTCGGATATTCACTTTTCCTAATGGAAAACAGTTTTATAATAGCTGCACTGATAACTGGTTTAATGTAATATAATTTTTAGGAAATTTTATTATTACATTAATTCGATCTAAGTTAATGATAAAAACTTCTAGCATTTTGTTATAGTAAAAGATTGTTACAAAAAGTCGCAAATAGTTTATAATTAATGATAATTTTGGTGATGTTTTAAACTTTTGATGAAAGTAGATCAATTTTACATAATTTGTTATCCTAAAAAGTACAACCTCAAATTTTGATTGCATTTCTGCATAATTAAAGTGTGCGCAGAATTATCGAATATCCATTGAAAGGATCGTAAGCTTGATGCAAAAATTTTATAGTTAGGTTTTATATAGAATAGAATTAAATTTTAGTAATGCTCTCTGTCAATATAAAATCGACTTTGACTTGAAAAAATTACAATAGATTATTATATGTTACAATCATTTTACATGCAATTTTATAGTTTAAGTATTAGATATAACATTTATGTTCTGCTATATAGAATTGTAGAAATAATTAATTAAGTGCAAAATGAATGCAATTATAATATGTATCTTGGGAAAAACATTCACCAGCTGCAGCGAGTTGACGGTTATTTCATAAAGACAATATTGCTGGATAATAAGACGTTATTAATGAGGAAAGTGCTAAATAATGAGGCGGCAGTTGTTTACGAGAGAGATACAAAGCGGTTATAATACCGTCGCTGTAAGGCATGAATGGAACGTGATAGAAACATGAAACTGCATAGAAATTGTTATCTGCTTCGATGACACTCACCCGAGGACACGTAATTAATTTCTCAGCGTAATTATGCTTTTTAATAGATATTTAAGCGCACTTACATCTAAAATAGAATTTCACATACTTAATTGCACATGTTTAACGAATCAAATTTGATCTGGTTATTAAAATGACTTTGGTGGGATCATTTGATTAGATCAGATTTCGACTGACTTTACGAAAATCTAACTAAATCTTGCAAATCAATATTACGGTAAATAGATTCGACTGTTTGCAGATGTTGCTTGTCGGTACAGGCCGCACATGTAATTTTACAAGCATATATATAATATTTGTTTTATATGCAGGTATTTGAATATTTTGCTATTAAATTATCCAGAATCACATATTATATGCACTGAGGTTTTAATACAAATAAAGTGGAAATTTTACTTTAGAGAAAGCGTTCTGAATAATACCGATAAACTTTATGCCAAGATTCTTTGATCCTAAATATAATTTTACTGTAATAAATATTAAAAACTTAGTTCTCATTGGATTTCTAATATTCAATTTAATTTTTATTTGTACCAGGAAATATACAAGGTGACTCACTCTGTTATACAATTTAGAAAAATAAGAGGATTTATGTAATACCCAACGAAACTTTTTCTATAGCAAAACAAAGACTTGATCAAAGAATCTTTATGTAAACTTCGTCGGTGTAAGTAATTCTGGATCAGCCTGTAGAAGCTACCCGAGCGGCCAGTTATGTGCCACAGTTGTGCCACAAACTTTCGTGAGACAGGTCAGGACGGTTTCGAGGGAAGGACAGAGTTGGGGGTGGGAGGCAAATATTATTAACGAGACAGGAACTAAACGTTTTGCGGCACCGATGTATCCGGTGAGAGCGCCGAATGACGACGATCAGAAGCGCGAGGGCAACGGAGGAAGAAAAATATGGCTATCATGGTTGCAGTACCGTAATAATCTTCCGTCGTATCGCCGCCGTCGATACTATATGCACTCGGTACAAACCGCGCAACCGAGTCAGATTCTATATGCAGGGGAAGAGAGAGAGAGAGAGAGAGAGAGAGAGAGAGAGAGAGAGAGAGAGAGAGAGAGAGAGAGAGAGAGAGAGAGAGAGAGAGAGAGAGAGAGAGAGAGAGAGAGAGAGAGAGAGAGAGAGAGAGAGAGAGAGAGAGAGATTTATTAACGAAAGCTACACCGCGGAACGCTGATATATTATCGATAAAAAAAAAGCGACATGCTTTGACTCTGACGCCTCCCTGACAACCCTTTCATTCTTCTCTGGCCTGATCCTCCATTATATTATGGTTTCTCTATTTTAGAATGATAGATGCGACTCTTGATATGAAATATATATATTCAACCAATATTCAACTCTTGACATGAAATATAATCAGGGTCATGTTTTCGTCGTATCTTACAACATCAAATATTAAGCGAAATTAATATGCTTTAATTATTAGCACATATATAATTCAATTAGTGATATTATTGAAAGCGCATTGTTATCGGCATTATGAATCTACCTTACAATACTGAGATCCATATCACAATAATAAATTTTATGAAATTCTATCTTTATTTCTATTTTGTATATAAATTTATTAATAAAACTTTATCTTTCAACAATTTGTGTCTCCTTAAGTTTAGTTTTAAATAGAGAAATTTTTATTAATAATAATAAGATTTTAGAAATAATTTATTAATAAGGTTTTAGAAATAAAATGTCAACAATAGGCATATAAAGTAATTTTAAAGCTATTAATTTCTAATTATTTAAATAAAATTTAAATAAAAAGTATTGCACGTGTCAAAATTTTATTAAGAAAAATCAATGTCAAATTTTAATTACACTTTGATAGAAAATTTGTTGATGCTATTCAACATCAACATTTACGCAAAACTGACAAGCGGAATTGTTTTCAACTTTCCCTTTTTTAATTGATTTATTTCTACATCATGTATTGTATATGTATATAATGCGTGTATGTATGTGTACCTGTGTGTCTTTGCGTGTAGAAAGTTCCGTGTTTACTCCGGAAAATTCAAAACGTTTTTTGACATTTGTAATCCAAAGAAATTTTTGCTCTTTGCGCCACATCGAAACAATTATCATTAATAGTTTGAAGCTCGTTAACCCGCTGGATGATTGCTCGCCTCCAGCCCTTGTGTTTATGCTGTTTGCTACCGGAACGTCGGCGTCGTGAAGCGGTGCAGTCTTGACCAATGCAATTCGAACTTCCCTGCTTTGGACACGTCGTGCAAATATCCGTTCCGGTAAACAAAGCATGTACACGGCGTGTACATAACTAGAGATAACGATCCCGCATAGATAGTATTCGGACAGGACAGAAATGCTCGATGCGTTTCTCATCCAAGCGTATCCCTTTCCGATGTGAGCAATTGTTAAAGATATGTTTACGTGGCACATAATCCGATTTCTAACGAGGAATTATGATAATCGCAGTAACATGTTTTTTTCCTAGCTGCGTTTCTACTTTAAATAATCATTTTCCCAATTTTTTATGCACTTTGTATTTTAAGACTGTTTAATTAAATTTTTGTATAAAAATGCCATATTATTTGTATCGACTTTAATTTTGCACAATTGACTAGGGGACGAAATAAATTTATCGTACTTAATAAAGTTATAATTTTAATAAATGTAAATCTATCTCATTAACTCTACATTACTTACGTGGTTTTTTAAAAAACATAATTATTTGCGTGAAATATTTTATATTAAATAAAAATAAGTGTAAATGAGTGTTATTCAAGGTGTTATTTAATTGTGAAACAATATTTAAACAGCATTTAGTTAATATAAAAAGTTTTACTTCAAAAGTAGATTTGTGAGGCTAGGATGTACTTTACAATTCCACGCGAGTAACGTAGAGTTAATAAATTTAGTTAATCTTTCAACTATTCTCTCTCAAGCTACCCTTGTCGTTTACATACACACATATACAATTGCGTTCGCATAATTATACATATAAATACACATTTCTTCTTGTAAAATATGAACAATAGTTTAATTAGATATAAACAAGAAGATTTAGCTTTGACATATCGATAAATGTCGTATTCATTGATATTAATAAATTTAATCAACTTTACATTATTACATCTCTAGTGCCAATAGTACGCATCTTGTTTCTCGCTCCCGTTAATTCCGCGTCCGAGGTCCGAGGTCCGAGGATACGCGCAAACATAATGCGAATAGACTCCCGTGCACATCGTGCGGAGTATAGTCGGTGGCCTGTGTCTGGCGGAAACCAAAGGGGCGTGAAATACGAGGGATGTGCGTGCGCGTTACTGCACCTGCGTATCGCACAAATTATTGCAACAGTATTGCCGTGCGGATTAAACTTTAGGGCAAAATGCCGATCGCCTGTGTGCGCATCGCCAATTTTTGCGAGAAATGCTTTACGGAAGTCCAACATTTTCTTTGAATCTTTTTTCTTTCAACTAGACTCAATATCAAAAATAGATAAAAATGCAAAATATCAAATGTGTGTCAGTTTCTAAAATACTCTTATCTATTAGTTTTAATATTCCGTTCGGTATAGTTTTCTGTTATGTCCTATATTCTATATTCCATATTCCATATTCCATATTCTATATTCTATTTTCTGTTATATATTTGAAATTAAATATTAAATTCCATAAATATTTTAATATTTTGTAAATATTTTAAAAAAGTTAGCAAATAAAAAATAATTAATAATTTATTTAAAAGACCACATTTAAATTACGAAATAATTACTCTCTTTTCTTTTTATTTAATTTAGAATTGGTGTGCCCGTAGTCGCTAAAGAAGAGACTTTTCGGAATTTATGCGCCCCGAGGATTAGGACCCACGAACTAAATAACGACACTCCATATTTTAACGTAAAGAATTATATTTGCTATCACTTATGCAACGAGAGATTTCGCGAGTCTTTGTCGCTATCGCTACTTATGTGTATATTAATTGATCAGGAACAAAGGAGTATAGTGACCCTGACCGGAATCACGCGTCATATTCCATTTTAAATCATCTTTTGACTCGTTTACTTACTCAGCTTCTAGGAAATTGACTGTGAATTACTAAATTTTGGTCACGATTTTTTTTATAATAATTTATCTTTCTTCTTATCTCTTTAATAATTATTTAATCTTTCTTAATCTGTTCTCCTTTCTTTATTTAATATTTCTTAATTTTTTCTTTAAAATCTGTTCTCTTTGTTCGATCTGATGACTTTGGAAAAATTGTTAAATTAACTATAAGTTGACTATAAATTTTTAAACTGACCTATAAGTGGAGAAAGCTTCGAAGAAAAAAGATAATTCCGATATACCCCCCGGTGATTTCATGAACTTTGCAGTTTCTCGTTTCAAACGCGGCAAAATGGATACGCGTATACGTGCCGTTCGGAAGGAGGAGAAATGGATAGTCGCGAGTCCAGTGAGTCCAGTCGACAGTCGTCGATACTGATGTCGACTGGCCCGAGGGCTGCTGTTTCTGGCCGTCAAAACAAAGTAATTTGTCTGCAGATCCGACGTGCGAATCTGCCGTCTCACGTCGCGTCGCGGTGTGCACATGGTCTGGCTTGTTACAAATCGCCGGGCAACCGTCAGTCAGGTTCGACGGTTCCACTTCGTGTCTCCGGATTCCCAGTGTGCCGCAGCTGTTCGCCGATTGCGGAAATTTCGTACGAATCGATCCCATGCCCCGTCGCCCGGGGACGGTGGTAAATAATTGCGTCCCTAACTTCGACAAGCCGCCCTGAAAGGAGCAGGTTTAGTAATCGAGCTTAATTCCTTACCTTCCGTACACAGTCGTTGAGTCGAACAATAAGTCTTTTGACTTTCCCGTGCCAAAGTCTCCAAATAGCTATTCAGCGAAAATATTTGTTATCCTTTTTTTTTCGATACTTTTGTCAATGTTTGAGTATTTGACAATGATATTTAACAATATTTTATATAAACACTGTTTCTGAGACAAAACAAAGAAATATATAGATTAGTATAATAATACTCTATAATTTATCTAAGTATTTTAAAATTGTAATTCAAACAATACATCTTGCACCGATTAATATATTATATAAAAATTAATCTATAAATAATTTAACAAGACTGTATATGTCTTCTTTTAAAAAACTTTGTTTTTTTATTTGTTAAGGCTACATAGAATACCTATATTGTAGATTTAAATAATAAAAAACTAAATTCTAAATATTCCAAATAAAAAAGATGGTAAAAAATATTATTGATAAAGCTATATCTACATACTTATTTTTAAAGATATATTTAAAGTCTTCTTCAAACAAATTAGATCTTAAAGGGTATAGCATTGCAAGACAAGAGAATCTAACGGCCCTCAAACAAAATTAATTTAGACTAGAGGCAATTCAAAGGTATAATTAATAACATTATCCCAAAGAATTTTTTAAAAAAAGGTATTTTTCGCATTTAATTTTTTCTCAGCCGCTATTATAGTGATGCTGGAACAGCTATCATAATGATCTATATCTCCCCCTATCCTGCTGTATCCTTTACCTTCTCGGTTTGCATAATTCTGTACTTATTTAAATAAGCAAATATCTCAAACGTACTCACATAACTAAAGAAAATATCTGCAATTGTAAAAAAAAAATGAGAAAATCTGAGATTTAATTCAGATGTATTATTTCTGCAAACCCTGGAGAATTCGTAATCCACTTATTCTTCACAATAATCGTCAAGTGCAGATTATGAACGGTTCCGGATCGTAGGTGTTTAATATTTCCCAAGATTTTAAGTGGCCGATAATGGCTGTTCTCGTGTGGCGCGTTCTCGAGCGGCTGTCGTTGGATTATCGAATTATATGAAACATCGTTCCTCTTACTCCTATAGTACGAGAGAGTCAGTCCAAGTTTGAAATCCCGTCGTACGCTCCAGCCGCGATCGAGCGCAAATTCCCAGACATCAAAGCTCGCCGATTCGGAATCCGACATCACTTCTCCGAAGTTCCAGTCCATAAGGAGGAAATGAATAGACGAGGCGGGCGGTGAATGAATAGGAAGAGATGTCTCTCCCGGCCCGCAGCATTGTTTGCATGGCTTTGCCGGCGGCTTTAAGGATTTCCTCGAGAGGAACGTCCGCTATCGGGGCCGCGACTAGAAGCGAGAGAACACGAATAAAATATTACAGGCGATTTCATATATACGTGCAATAAATTTTATATTTATAGAATTTGTCACGAAAAAACCGGTTTTAATATTAATGACATTTTTTTGAAGAATTCAATGTCGACTTTTCTTGATTAAAATATTACAGACGTCTGAACTAGAATTGTCGCTTGTATCACAACAGTATCGGGAATGTTTTCTTTCTTCCACCTGGAAATCGGCCACCTCGTAAATCGCAAAACCGTTAATCTTCCCAGGTTCTTCCGATTTTCCGTTCCTCGTCTTGTTCCTTCTTTCGCTTCATCTGGTATCAGTTTCATTCCACTTCACTCCCCCTCCCCACTTGCTCTCTACATATGGCTCCCTTTCATTTTGCAGCTGCGTTCCCTTTGCGCGCTTCATCTCGTAACACTTTACCGTTGCCAATTCTTTAGTTTCGGAATCGTGCGCGCTTCGTCTCGTGCGTTGGGTTCTACGATGAGCGCTGGCTCGTATATTCCGATCACATCCTATCAGTTATCTCGAATTTCATGGATATCCATCGAAGGAGTTTTATATCTTCGAGGCAAGAACGACGACGAAACGTATCGAATACGTATCCCCAAAAACTTTGCAAAAATTGACCTTTGCGAGCGTATAACAAAAATACTTTTAGAAAAAATTTTATAGTACATTTTTCTTAGTTTATGTAAAAAAAAATTTTAGTGCAGAATTGATCAAAAGTATCTTTATGTCACACTTGCGAAGATAATCCAGAAACTAAAGATGTCATGTAACTGTCAGAATGTTCCGTTGAGATACTTTGTTACTACTGCATGCATGAGTTAAACTTGCAAAGTCCAGAAATTAATGCTAAAATGCTAAAATGCAATATATCCATATGACAAATTTATTATAAAAAGACCGTTTAAAAATTATAATATACAATTTCTGTGTAAAGTTAAAAAGCTAGGTAAATAAATTAAGTAAGTAAAAATAATTTTGCAGTATAATTAATATGGATTTTTGAAAGAATTATAATACCCACATAAAGAACAATAAAACATTATTAAAATGTAATTTTGCACACATGATAAAATTTATCATTAAATAACAAGGATAACAATATTAAATAAAGATCGCGGAATTTTGCGTAATTATCACAGAAACCACGTACCTATAATAAAAGCGACAAAAAGTTATTATATTCCGTAAAAGTTAAATTACCCGAATACTCGTGCGCGTTTCGCGAAATCGCTAGTTATAATTTATTACTGTTGCACGTATAACTCCCCCATATTTGCTTGAGTAAATCAGAATGCAATCTCGCTCAACGTGCTTTAAAGAATTATGAACCAGCGTCGCCCATCAGTGGGCACGATACATATAAAATTACATTTACGCAGCAAATATATGGAGAAATTGCTGTTGTATGATGGCACCTTTTGTTTCGGCAACGGGAATTAGCTTCGCCCATGGCGAAATGATAGGCGACCGTATTCGGACGACTTCTGAAATCTCATTCTGCGAGTACCATGGCGGAAGCATTGTAATAGTATATTTTATTTCTCCCGCGTGATGCAAACTGGACAATGGTCATACGGACATGAAAATCTTGTGAGGGATATGACAAGCGGTCTTGTTACGTGTCTCACTGTGTGCGGTATTATGACATTTCCAAAACGGATATAATCTATCCGTTTCATTTACCCCATCGTGAAGACATTTTCGTGTATTTGGACCGCAATGGTTGTTACACATGGATGATGCAGTTAAGCTGATGCACTTAAAACACTCAATTTCTCGCAAGATAGTTAGGTTTTTACGTAGAAACTTAGCATTTATTTTAATACAACTGAAATATGCCAAAATGTCATTAAATTGTATTAGGCAAAACTAATCTAGTTTTCTTTAAATTAAGGTTCCGAGGATAACTTGAAAAATATCTCTTATCTTCAAATAAAAATTGTAGTCGTGTTACTTTTTCAGTTAACGACATTGACTATTTATATGTGTGATATATTACATATATGTTCGCAGCATTCTTGCAATAAGCTGCAATAATTATGATTTTTATAAAACAATATCGTCAGCGACGCGTATTATAAGAATTATGTTTTTTTCTTAACAATATAATTATGTCGAACTTACATCGTTTTTTCAACTAAAGAAATAATTTTCTACCCCACAAAAAAACATATATATGCTTAATACCGCACAAAACTTTTAAGCGCAACTTTGAAAAACGAAAATACGTAGTGAGATACTCGTACGAGGGAAATTGCAAGTTTGTGAGGGCTTGTTAAAAAGAAAAACAGGCAAGAATATTTCTAACTGCAAAAATAAATTACGTCTCTATTTATGCAAAGTTTGAAAAAGAGGTCGTTATTTTATAAAAATCAACCGTCAACATTCTTATTTTCCAATTATAAAAACAGATTATTTTCCATTAAACTAATGATTGACGCTATACAAATTTAGACACTTATTACTAGATATCAAATTTACATGATATTTTAACAAGTCACACATTTTCAGATGTGACGTTACGAAAAATCACGCAAACGTAAAAACGCACCAAGTAAAAAAAAGAATATTGGATACATATAATCGATTTAACGCGAATTAACGCTTCTATGATCCACGTTTTGCCGGGGCTTTTTCACGGATCGTTCACTACTATTTTCACAGCAGCTCTTTCACACCGCCATCGCGGAATTACGTTGTTATTTCGATTGCGTACCGTTTTCCCGTTTAAATGTCATACATGATATTTTAGTCGATCGAGATGCTCGTTCTGGAAGAGAGATCCGACGAAAGGTGTGTTGAGCGAGAAAGAATAAGAACGCTTTCCTGGATTCACGACGAAACGCGGGCGAACGGCGGGCGAAAGAGGAAATTGTACTTGCATGCATGAATGGAACCCGGCTTTTCGATCCTATCGTTTCATTCGTTTCCCTCCTCCCTTCTAGCTGTCGCGAGTCGAAGTTACGCCTGCCGCCGATCTCTCGTTTCGCTCCTCTTCCCGGGAGTTACAATGCTCCGTTTCTAAATTCGAGACACGCTCACTCTAATTCAACGACGATAAGTCGTCGTGCGCAATCGTGTTCGCTCCAAAACCATCGACGCATCGACGAGATTCACATTGGATAACAACGAAGAGATTTGAATTGAATTAGCTGCACTGATTAGATAGGGATAGAACAAGGTGAACGGTGATAGTGGTACGCTATTCTGGATAAGAAAGCCAGAAGCCAGGATGGGAAGGCAAGAACTATATGGTGCATGAATGCTCTGTGAGCATGTCAACGCCCCTACGAACAAACCGTACTAATTTTGCAGGATTTGCTCCTTATCGGAAATTTCGCTTTCTCGATTTACCTTCCGCGAAATAGCTTTACACGTCTTATCTTTCGATTCCAGATACGTTTTCTAATCTGATAATTAATTCGGCAGCGATCCACCGACGAACATGTGTACGAGTAAGTACACGGTAGAAACTGGTATAACAAAAGGCAAATGCAAATGTAAATTCAATATGAGATTTCATACTGCTTCAAAACATAACATTTAATGCCAAACCGACAGAATAGAGTTTTATAACTGTGCAGCTTTTTATGAATTTATTGCAAAAGCGCTTTAAATTTTCTTTCTTCTTTAATTATATGTAAACTTGCTTATCAATCTAAAGTCGAATTTTCTTCTGTAAAAATTTAACCATGCGATCTTCTCCTATTTTTTAATAACTTAATTTAAAATATTTGATTAACAAACAAAAAATAATGAAAGTAAATAATAAAGAACTATGTTACAAAGAACATTAAAGATATCTTTTAAGATGTTTCTAACAATAAGTATTGTAAAAGTACGAGGTTGCTAGCAGATTCCTGGAACAAAATGACAAGCCGTGCACTTATATAAACAGAATATATTAATTCTGTGCTGGAAATGGCCTGCCTGTCACAAATAAATTTTGAAAATTCCCTCACCAGAAAACTTCGGGCACGCATAACCGAGTTGAAGTTTCGAGCCTGCGCCGCGTTTTTTTTCCTTTACGAGTTTAACTCATCGCCAACTATTTTCAGACAGCTCGCTCGCATACTCCTCGCGTATATATTCGCCCCGATCGAAATCGATTTCCGAAATCGAGCCTTCAAAGGCTTTCTCCCTTGGAACTCAGTTTGGTGAAAAAGAGAACGGCAGCGCTTGAAAAATTGTAAGTTGAGAAAGTTACAAAGGTGAAAGCATTGCCGAGCGAACTACTTAGAAATAATGGTCGGGGAATTCTCCGAAAGTACTCCGAATCATAGAAATGTCGAACACTTTCGGTACCTTGAAATAAAAGCTCGGAATATGTATAACACAAATAAAATAATTGATTGCTGACAAAAGTGTATAATTGCGATGTATAACTCAGTAATTATATTTAATTTATTCTGCAATCGTTGATTTATGACAGAAAATTTATGTTTCTGTCATGTTATATAAAATGTTTTATAATAATCTTGTAAAAGAGACATAATTACCGTACACATCACGAATTGACATTCAGCAAAGATTGCTTGTATATAACAGCATAAAGATATAACAATGCTACATTATTTTCTCGGAAAGTAACTACTTGCTCCTGAAATGCGAATAGCGAAACTTTTTACGGTCTCTCGTAGAATTCGCAAATTATGCGCGACCTATTCGTTTCGTCTTTTTATCCCTCGCAAATGTGCTTGAAAAATTTTTGTATTATACCGCGAGTCCGTTAACCTTCTTTGTCCTAGGGTCCCCGCGAGAGGTGATGTTGCGATTTCCCGATCGAATAAGCATGCATCGCGAATACCAAAATGCATACACGAATCGCGTGACATATTCATGCGCGGCCAAATCACGTCCAGCAATTTAACGTCGTTTCATCAATTTTTTGAAATGCCGTTTCGAAACATCCATCATCAATCCTCTTCTCCTCCTCCGATTCTGATCATACGATATTAAATGTGGCGTATGAATGACTTGCCGAACAAGCAGTTCTTGGAGAAAGCAATGATTAATCATCCGATTATATTCATGATCGTATTTTTTAGCGGCTCGCTAATTACTTACCGCGTCTATACTTCAGCAGCTATTAGGAAACTTGGATGTTCGAAACTTTACAAAGTTTCCAGGCCAATTTTCTCTGATGTTGCTTGTATATATAGTAAAATTGTTATCCACCAGACTAAACTTGCTCTTCATTACTTAGAATTACTTGATATATTGTGTAAAAAATTACGTAAAACTGCAGGTAATATAATTTATAAAACCCATCGATTCTCTTTTAAGTTTGTTGTTGTTATCTTCTCACTTACATACACAAATTTATATACTTAGTTATATTTTTTAATAAATTACAATAAATTACGTATAAACCTTGATCTTATTTCTGTATAAAGTTGAATAACATCGATATTATGCACACATTTTTAGTTATTTGTTTTCCGAGTACTTTGATTAACCACAGTTTAAGTAGAAAATGATTTGAAATGATTATTATTATAATTATAAATGACTATACGCTATTACTTGCATTTCAGCAACTGATGAAATTGTGTAGAAAAACTTGAAGGCTCTTCTTTTTTGATTTTTGATAATTGTTTCTCCAGGTATAAATTGGATGTCCCTCGGAATAATTCGATAACTGCGATCTTTGATTTTTGGTCGTTGTCTCGTTTCGTTGTCACGAAACAAATCCGGACACCTCCATTATCCAATATTATGCCATATTCCGAAAAAGGAAAAAGAAAATGAACGAGATCTCGCAGTTCCCTATACGCATGCTATGTTTTATCGCAGATCCAGATCCTGTTCTCTTTCATAGCGGTGACGCAATATGATGTACGAGCGTTTCATGCTCGCCAGGGAAAAGAATACAGAGTGATCGATGGTATAATTAATTCAGCTGCGACGAAATCGCACGATGTACAATCGACCGACAGGTATCGATTGCAAGTTGACAAATCTCTTTTGCGACATCGGAGTGTTAAGTATTAGCATCATTCGTTATTATCTGACCGAGCAACTGTACTTTGAAATTGATGACAAACCACCAATTGAGCAACAACGATAAAGCTTTAGCTTTATAATGTAGCAATTAACGTATATGTATAAAATACATTAAATTAACTTATTCTACGGATAGAATGTTTATTAAAATTATACAAAAATATGTCGCGTATAAACTTTAATACACCTGATTAATTATATAAATGTGAACATTAATGTTAATTAAATATTTAAAATTTAACTGTTAATGTACGTTACTAAATAAATAAAAAAATTATATGACGGATATAATGCTTCTATAATATTATTATAAATATGTAGTGTTGTAAATGTATGTGTGTATATATATATATATATGTATATATATATATATATATATTTCTGAAATACAAAGCTCTTAAAATTTAAAATAAATAAAATTTTTATTCAATTTTGTTTACATAAAAATAATTATTTGTGCTATTATCAATTGTACCGACGTAAAATAAAATTTTATTAATTCTAATATTATTCTCTCGTTTCTCATTAAATAAATAGAATTAAATAAAGAATTAAAGAACAAAATATCTATATTGTATTGTAGTATATAGAAGCGACGGGTATTTCTACTCTTAACCAAGTTTCCAAGTTTTGCGGAGATTCCGACAGACACCTTTCATGCAGATGTTGCCGTATTAATGAAGTCATCAACTGTCGCACCTAGCATTCTGTCGACCAAGACACTTTCATCGCTCGTCCGCAATGCAATGAGCTCTCTAACAAGGTAAAGAGGTGTGTGCGTGTACCAAGAGATATAATAGTGAAAATTATACGAGAATGTAGTATTAAAATGTATGAGATAGCTAACTAGCAATTTCCTCTTTTTTTTGAAACAATACAAATTCTAATATCACATAACATCAAATTTTAAATTATATGAAAATTAATTTTATTAACAATACAAAAAACTGACATAATAGAAGTGTCTCTTTTTTACATTACTCTTTTGTTCGATCACGCAAGAAACAGACAGTAAAAATTAACAATTTAAAATCGGACGAATTGGAGAAATCCTTTTCCTCTCACGGGAATAATTAAACTGCGAGCTATGAAATTGTTTATTCAAATGCAAATTGTTTGGTGAAGACAAATATAGAAAAACAAAATGTCTTCGATGCGGTAATATGATAACTTATTTGCACATATAATACCGCCGATTCCACACAAGAGCGTTTTGCATGATAAAAATGCGCTTTCGCAGATGACTGGTGCACGAAAACAATAAAGGGCAATATTTTTTTTACCTTATTTTCACTTTTATAGGAAAGATGCTGAATATATATTTCCATATTGCATCTACCATTGAATTTCATAGCGTGTTTTGTGTGCTGCGACGACTCAATTCGTTTCTACAATTCTCTATAAATTTTCATGTATCAGATAATAAATTAAAGCAACAATAATAATAATAAACATTTTTATTTAAAATCCAAATTCAAGTATTATGCTGCATACATACTCACGTATTACATTTATCGCAAAGAAAAATGTCCCAAATGCAAATCTGATAAAACTGTTAAAAATTCTTTTTAAGTATTAAATTTTTTTTCGGTATTAAGTAATCTTTGTATCTAATTTTCATTAAATTTTCATTAAAACCTTCACCGCTTGAATAAAGTGTCCAGCACGTCCACTACGACGTAAAATCACGGAGGATTATTTCATAATTAAAGCGTCTAACGAGAGCTGACGACCTATGTTAATAATTAATTTTTCTTTGGAGAATTTCATCTCTCTCGCGGAAATTCAATTACACTCAAAATGCGTTTTCTAATATAATATTTAACTAGTGGTTTATTTTTCTACGAAAATTCCGTTTTTGCGAGCGTGAATGAAAACAACAATTCATATAGAACAATGGCGAGGATTCGATCTTAAATACTTCGATTAGAAGTTTTCCGCGCGAGGGTGTCGATTTTATGGATGCCTCGCGGACGTAAATCCTTCAACGACCACGACATATCGATCGGTACTTTATCTCGTACACGGAAACGACTTCAAATCACGGTGCGAAGGATCGCGAGACTCGCTCGTGATTCCGTTTCGTTTTCACATAAAGTTTTCACACCCTCGTTGAAGTCGATTCCCCGATTTGACGTTAACATCGCTTGCGTATGGCTCACACGATTTTAACGACGCGTGTTAAAATAGACCCACGCTATTTCACATTCTGAGTACCGTCATACGACTTTGATCGAGAATGCATAAAATAAGATACAAATCCATAAAAAATAACAGTGAAAGCCCGGTTATTTGTCACAAACAACATGTAGTTGCATAATTCAAATCAAATTCGCGAAGGTAAATGTTTGAACGAGATTTATGTAAAGGACAAATTTTCGTAAAGACGCTTTAAGTTTGATGAAACTGCGAAAGGACCAAAAGTATAAAACATTATAAATAAAATTTGAAGAAAATTAAACATTCATTAATAATTAACTTCATTGTAAGTTTCTTTACTTGACTAATAATAAATAAGGCGTTGCTTTTATAGTTTTTCATTTGCAATATAAAAGTAATCAAACTGTTGTCGTTTGGAGCATTGTTATAATCATGCGATATATGTATATTTTTCGACAAAATATGAAAGTCGTTAGTCACATATATTATTCGTGAATAAACTGTATATTGTTGCTTGCTTCATTTTGTTTCATCGCAATTATATTTTTATTAAAAAACTTCATGAGATAATTATAGTTAACCCTTCGTCCGCATAGGTGGGTCGTTTTCGTCCGGGCGAAAATCAAATGTAGTTGTAATTTTTGAAAACGGGTAGAAAGGGCGTCACTGCGCATCCGTAAAAAAAGTTATGCTTCCCGAGAACCCACCTACCGAGTTTCAAGGCGCCAGTCCTCCTCTGGCCGTCACAGGAGACACGTAATTCTTGAAAAAACGAGGTTTGCGGCGAACACTTAAGCACTTTATTTCAAAATAATTGCATGCAATATTTTTTTTATGAAAGGTACGCTTTTCCCCTTCAATTTCTTTTTTTATTTATTTCGATATCTTTATTTGTCTTAAAGTTATGATTTTTTGAGTAAAACATGATTTTACTAGTTGTAGTTGTACTAGCTCCATTTTTTAAATAAAAATTATGTGAAAAAATTAAATTGCTTATAATTTTATGATTGATACTTCAATTTGAAGGTTTAAATTATTTCCATGAATTTTTTCAGATTTTTTGTAACACTTTAACACTTAAAAAAAACGTCAAGACGAAAACGACCCACCTATGCGGCGTAAAGGTGCCAAAAAAACCTATGCGGACGAAGGGTTAAGAATTGTAGTCATTTCAAAGCCAATTTGTTAATCTCTGGAAAAAAATTTATTAGAAGTTTATATTATAAACTGAAAATCGTTATTAACTCTCAAAAGAACATGTTTTAAACTTCTAAAAAAATGGAAAATTATGATTTAAGTAAGAATCTCTCTTATAAGTCCCCTTCCTCTCGACAAGATCGATTTTACAGCCAATAAGAAAAAAATTGCAGGTTCTTGTGGGTCAAAGTGAACGCGGTAAACATTATAGAATGAGGACCATAAGTGACCGAATATATGGCAGTAGAGAGGTTCACTTTTATTTCGCTCTTACGCTGCCGCTATAAATCCGCCACTCTCGTCCATGAAGGGGTGAAGGGTCGAAAGAATGAGAAACAGACGGAGAGAAGGAGAGAAAAGAAGAGTATAGCTCGACGGCAGCGCGGAATTGCGGAATAATATAGCGGAGATGCGGGCGACGTGGTGCATCGAACGCGTCAGATTTAATTTCGGCTTTTTTTTTATATTCGACGTGACGCACACATCCGGAATTCAAATGAACTCGATATAACGCCGTTGCGCGATCCCACGGCCCCGCGCACAACCGTTGCTCTTTATTTTTCTCGTCTGAAATGCAGTCGAGATTCTTTTGCATTCGATTGCCGTTCGCGTTTGGCGCACCGCTGCGCCTTTCCTTGAGCATTATGGCACTTTACTTGCGCTTTGACTTTTAAATGCATAAATTTTTATATTACCACTATAAAATTGATACATTGCCAATGGTTTTGATTTGGTGTATCTCGTTTATATATAACAGAAATAAGTCCCTTTTCGCGAATTTAGTTTTGTAAAAAAATTAAAAGATAATGAAATTTTAGTCTCTCTCTCTCTCTCTCAACTTTTTAAACAAACTTTATTTCAACAGAATTTTAATTCAAATAAATGAGTAATTAACTAAAGACTCTCAACATTGAAATTAACAAGTAACAAGAAAAATAGGCTTTGAGAGTCAAACAAAAAATTTCAATTGAAAAATGATTTGTAAAGTTGAATATTAAGAAAAATCTGTAAAAAGAAACTATTAAAGCAGAGTTAACCTGCAGTAGAATAAGTTCGAGATTTGTTTTGTATGGTAAGCCAGTATTATATCGCAATACATATATAGTGAATGAACCACGCGATTTACAAGCGTATAAAGTCCTTGGATGTATTTTGCATATGTAATTAAATTCGAATCAATAACGCGCGATTACCAGACGAACGGCTCGCGACCAAAGCCACATTTTCAATCTGTTGCAAACATATAGGTATACAAAATAATCCAGAATTGTCACTCTTTTATCTGTAAATTATTTAAACTTTCACAATTAATTTGTTAATCAATTTTTATCTCTTTTTATATAAAAAATTTTGTTGATTATTAAGATTTTGTAACAACTTTCAATATCAACAGTAATTTTCTGCAGTTACGAGCAGAAAAAATGCACGGAAGTCGAAAAAATATAGATTATTTAATCTCAAATATATTCAGCAAAATAATTAGCACAAGTCACGTTATCAATTTTGATAACTCCATTGTGAGACACAAAATATATAATGTGTGTACAAATCCAATTTCCTGTAATTGTATTCGCGAATTGAATTTTATCTTTTAATTCCAAGAAATTCCACTAAAAGTAATGCATTTGACAATATCAAATCATCATTATATTATTATTTTTACATTAATTTCACCGATTTAATCGGCCAATTACGATGATAACAATTTTATAGCAAATTTTTATCATAATATTTCAAATATTTGTAGATATATTTACAAAAATATTTCATTTATTTTAACAATTGAAATTTCTCGGATTCTTTTAATATTAATGTTGATGGGAAAACTTTTATGCATTATTATCTTTAAGCATGATCATTTTGCTTTTAACATTATGAATATCTAAAGTACAAAAGGTATTGGAAAAATAAAGATGATAGCAAAACATATTCAAAGAACTAAATATCTTTGTTCAATAAAATGATGAAGAAAAGGATGAGGATTTAATATTACTGTAACGTCGTCTTTTAAGATGCTTTGTATCTCGATCGAAAGTTTAATATTTGAATTTGAAAGCCGTTTTACTTTCGGTATACACTACTTGCAAATAGCTGCACCACTCCGCTAAGCATAAACTCCAACGAAACTCCGAAGAAACTATAAGCGTTTGCCGGCGTAAGAGGAAAATCTCTTTGCGCAATTTACGATGGCTTACTAAATATTTTACGGACCAACATTTGTCTGCCGATCGTATGT
The DNA here is from genome assembly GCA_030770255.1 of Temnothorax ravouxi. Taxonomy (NCBI): domain Eukaryota; kingdom Metazoa; phylum Arthropoda; class Insecta; order Hymenoptera; family Formicidae; genus Temnothorax; species Temnothorax ravouxi. Next base: position 27,808 of record JASTWP010001924.1, on the reverse strand, counting down.
CTGGTGACCCCGTATTTGCGTGTTTCGAAGTTTTTTCACAAAAAGTCCAACAATGCCGCACTACACTGCGCGCATGCACTTTTTCCTGAACTACATCCGTTTAAAATGAAAATTTATCGCAGAAATTTATTTAAAGTAAAATTTATCTATATGCATTTTTCTGCTTTTGATTAAGTAACATGCTTACTTGCTTATGAATTGTATCTGAAAAGTTTGCCAAAACTGAAATTAGAATCTGTTATTTCACTTATTTAACGCTATTTAAGTTTTCTTGCTATTTAACAATATTTTGTGTATTATTATTACGATTAGCAGATAAAAGATTTATCAAAATTTAAAAAAATAATGCACAAAGCGCGCAAAGTTTCAGAATATAATTATAAAAGCGGCCCACTAGTACACAATAAAAATATTTGATTTGTGTTAAATTACGGCATTTAGACGAGCTTTGAGTTTCGATTTTAATCATGAATTTTTATGAAACAAGCGCGCCACCGTAATACTAGCAATTAGAGAAGCGAGACAATTGCGGCAACCGTGCGCTGTGCGTCAAAGCGACACTGGGCGTGTCTGCATTCTTCTGCGTTTGATTAATCGACATGTATTTAAACGGTGAATATTTATCATCTCTCATCCTCTCCCGTCAACGGTTTGCATTGTCGTCCAGTGCACTCGACGTCATCGTGCGATGTGCTTTCGTGCGTAATCCACTGCCGGCTGTATTAAACAGCATCGTCCTTAAACGAACGGACTTTATGTATGTACTTTGCGAAGATAGGGCGTGTTACATCGAAAAGGTATTCTATATAGAATAGTTACAGAGGGTTTTGGTAAAAACAAGCTAGAAACACACATTTTAGAAAATACTTTCATTAACGTTCATTAACTTTCATTAATAAAACACTTAACTCATCATGCCCCAACATTTAGATTTGTAATTTTTTATCTATATATTGTAATAATGTTAAAAGAGATATTTTTGTGATGTAATGGTTTGAAGTAAATAAAGAAAGAAATAAATTGCTATCTCGTGAGCAAAAAATAATGTAATTTCACAATGTCATTTTCCACCTTATATTTATATTTTAATTTTTTTCTTTAATTATACTTTTTTCAATTACTTCATAAAATAAAGTAGAGAAATGTATAATAACAATTGCAATACATGTAAATTTTTTTTTATTTTTATAAGTTGATGTAGAAATATAAATCATAAAATTCCAAAACAACTTCGTCGATCATAACGTCGTGAAAAGCGCGATTTTTTAAGCACTTGAGAAAAAAAAGATTAAATGTACGCACTTACTCTAGTTATGCCACAATGAAATATGCATCCTCTTCAAAAACCGGCGTGCACATTTACGTAATCGTAGATATTTCATGCATACGTTCTTTCGAGCGTATTGAATTTTGCACAGAATTTCATATTGCGCTGTGCACCTAAATTCTGTTTCACGTGCACATCAATCCTGAAAGCACGTAACAATAACGAACAACCTTATGCTCCTTATCAAAGAAAATTATTAATTATTCCATACAGTTATTTCTGATTTCAAATTTCTATTAAATTTGAAATTTAAAATACTTTGTTATTCATTTCCATTTATAAACATGCAAATATAATTCAGACAAAATTTATGAAAAAATAATTAAATATTTCTATGTCAATATATTGAAAATTAGTCTTTAAAACTTTCTAAATAAAAAAAATTATATTTTGTACAATAATATGATTATTGAGGCAATTGTGATATAAACTTTAATCCATACGCAATTATTGAGCCGTCTGCTCAACTCAATTTAATACCCGAGGTGAAAAAATATGTTATACAAATGCTCAAAAGGTAGCACTTATAGCATTTAATTATATTATTATATTAAAAAAACCAATGCAATGCTCCAAGAGCTGCTTTTTGAAGAAATATACGACTTTGGAGCACGTGTAATACGCAACTCGAACGAGCTGCAGACTATGGAGCATTGAGAATATGATGCGGAGCATTCGTAAACGGAAAAGAACAATAGAATTGAGCATGTGTCGCATTTAATGATGACTTGTATGACTTATTGTTGATTTTCGCCTCGGGTATCTTGTCATATCTATTTGGTATCGGGATAGAGCATTCCTTAAGAGCGCTTGCTTGTGCTTCCAAACTGTTTATTTAATAACTCACAATTGCTTTACATATACAGCTTTGAAGTGAGAGCGCCTCGTCTGAACACGATTAATTCTCGATTCATAATTTACAGCGGTGATGTAAGTGCGAAGGGATCTTATCGTATTAGTCAAGTCTTAACCATTATCGAAGTATGGCTTTATATATAAACAGCTATACAACTTACGGCTAGTTAATATCGTTTCTTTACGACTGCAGGTTCGAGCAACATGCCAGGTCTGTATCGCTTCATGTTCGATGCATATTATTTACATGGCTCAAACATGGTTGAAAACAAACATTGGTCACAAATGACTTTTATCGTGCACAATATTTCATACATTCGATCGTGTTCCTCGTTCAATATGTAAATAGTCAACCGTATCGAAGTTAAATATAATTTATATTTTCAATGTACATATTGATCTAATTAATAATTTCTCTTCAGTTCCAATATAAATAATTGCATACAGTAACAGTTTGATCAATAACAAGTGATAAAATATTATTTACATAAAATGACGGAACAATAATATTCAAAATACTACTTCTTATTATTCAGTTCTGAAAAGTACAACAAATTTACACTTTTCGTTTCCACTCTAAATTTAAATAATAATTTTAAATTTTAACATGGATACAATTTTATAACACCCGCAATATTTCGTGTATTTTAATAATGTTTTACAAACAATTTGGCAAACAAAAGAAGACATTTTCACGAAAATAATATTGCAATGTATTTTTACGTCACTTTTACACATTCTTGAAATTTCCGTTTAAAAAGATAATTATTCTCAAGTATGTACCTGCAATTTGACGATACTTATAACGTTCCACGTATTGAAATACTGAAATATGAGTCGTTATTTCGAAATATGATTTACTCGATTACGTTTATGTCACGCAATTCAAATTAGAAACGAGTTCTAGAGCATTTATCAGAATAATCGTGTTGTAAAGACGCGAAGATGTGCGTCATAGAAGATACGAGAATGGATCTCGGGATTTCGATGGCGAATCTTCATCGCGACCCCGTTTTAATTCTATCGTAAAGTTTCCGAGACGCGAACCTGGTCTCTATTATTACACGGAACATGCTGCTTACAAAGATTGCGCGTTTCGGGTGTAGTACAACTTCCGTTGATATGCCCGATGCATCCGTTCTCAATAGCTGGCCCATATGACGCTGGTACGTATACGTACGAAAACTTGGCCAACGTCTACTTCTGCGCCAACATAATTGAGAACTTGAAATTTTAGTGCCACGCGATAAACGAGATCAGACCGAACAGAAATGCATTTTGCAAATTTACTCGTATTCGGTCTATCAAAGTCGTTCGTTTGTCGATATTTGTTTTATGAAAATATTGATTAAGGAGCTACGAGGCTTCAAGAATGACTTGCCCGAACGACTTTAAATAATAGAAAGTTATAATTCGATTCTCTTTTGAATATTATTACTTTGAGAATTAGAATACCAAAGATTATATTAATTGTAATAAGAATAAAAACATAATTCAACTAAAGCTGATACTAACATATTTGATAATAATAATATAAATCGATATATTGTACATTTAATTTTAATATTAGTTAACTTAGCAATTTTAACCCGTTGTGGTCACACCTTCTAAAAATAACGTAGTGGTCACACGGGGTCCAATGGGGTCCAATGGACCCCACAACAGTTGCCATTTGCGTTCTTTTTGATGTATCGATTCAAATCTTGAACTGGAATTTAGTTTATGACTTCCTCTTTATAATCCAATAATTTAAAAAATTTTTTTATGTTGAAAAAGCGAGAGAAAAAAAATTTTTTTCAAAGAAATTTGACTTTTTCCACAAAAATATTCATCAAAATTTTTTGAGATAGAGCAAAAAACTTCCTGCGTTTTACTCTCAAAATAGTATACTTTTAAGGAAAAAAAGAAAAAAAGCCTGGGGTCCACTGAACCCCATGTGACCACAACGGGTTAACAATCCCAATTTTAACTATTTTCAAATTTTACTAAGCTTTTACTTAAAAGCTTAGTAAGACTTATTAATTACAAAATTTATATCTTTTTAATAAACGGCTTTGAAAATTTTTATTTGTTTGAAATTTTTTTAATCCTTTGAAACAGTTAGAAGCTATATTTTGTACGCCACGTGCACGCATCCCTTTTACACAGTTCTAATAAATGCATAAAAAAGAAGAAGTGTTAAATCAAAACTTATATTCTTGTGTATAAGCAAGAATCTATGATCTTCTTATAAGAATTTCAAATTTTTTTTATTAAACTATATAAATACCTTCCATTCAAATAAGTTTTCTTCGTTTATATCTCATATCGCAATTTATATCTTATTTCACAAGATTATAGATTCTTGCTCTTATATACAAGAATATAAATCTTGATTTAACACTTCGTTTTTTTTTCTGTGTGCGATACGTTTTAATCGACTCTTCAATTTAGCGCTTCCGAATCTGCACTGAGGAAAACTTGATTCTCTACAAGTGAAATTTGCCTTGCGAGAGAACGTTCGAGAGAATGCAATTGGCGCAGGTTGGGTTACGAAGCTACAGGAAGAATGTCCAATTGCAGTTGGTCAAAAAGTGACCCGAATCGGCCAAGCTCAATGCATTGGCGCAAGCTTGACGATCGTCGGACCGCGCCGCGCGCCGTCCAAACTTCGTCAGCCGGTCGGATTTTTTTTTACACGCCACAGAAGTGGAGCATGCGGGATAAAAACCGGGCATGCAGCCACCGGAACTGCAAGATTTATCACGAACGCGACTCGCGCGCACGCACAGTCCGCTCTCGAGAGCTATGTAAACGCTGAATTTTTCGCGATTGAGCTGTCCGCATAGCTTCGAAAAGTTTTCTCCAGCAATTTCTGTAAGAGTCTTTTATGCCATCCGCGCCATATTTTGTTTTTTTTTCTTTATAATGACTTTTGCGAATTGAATAGCTGACACATATATCTGTGTCGTAGAGTCTACAGCTGCCATTGCCAGATAGAGCATTTCGTAGAGTATAGTTTCCATCATCACTATAAGTATTGCACCGCGCGAAATGCAGCATGTTGCGAAATTCAAGAGCAGAAAATTGTTCTCAAATAAAAAATTGAAACTGTATATTAATAAAAATAAATCTTTTCCTTATTTTTAATACATTAATGTATAATGCAATGTGTATCACATTTTAGAGATAATATAACTTCTATATAATTTGTCATTGATATAACTATTTGATTAATTAATTATCCAATTAATTTCCAACTGCCCGTCAAATGCCGAATCAATTTTCATAACCACTCGTAAATAATTAATTGACAACTTATAGTAAAATTACATCAATTACATTATTCAAATTTAATCACATTGATAACCAACATAAAATGATCAGAGTAATAAATCTTTGAGAGCGATTTTGATAAAACTTCATCAATAGAAAATGCACATTTTGATCCCCCCCAAGTTGCAAATGTGATCGTTCCGAGTTTCGAAATGTGCGCTAATATTGTTTAAACTTCGTGCGTTAGTCCAATGAACTTTTTTTCATTGCAATTCGCCCAGAGCAATGAACAGACCGAAAGAACATAAAAAAGAAAAGGGAAGAGATCGGCCATTGATCACGAAATTCGTTTTACTGTAAACCGACGAACTGCGAAATAGCTGAAATTTCCTTGATCCAAATTGGCTCGCAAGCTCCGTCTCTTTTTCACTCTTAGCCATTTTACTTTCATCTTTGGAGTTATGTGTTAAGCGGATATATTGCGGTATGACGTGTGATCGATTTAAGCACAAAACAAACTCATCCTCATCGTGGTACTGTAAATGTGAATAAACTCCTCCAGTTTCGAAACTTTTTCAATTAAAGCATTCCTTACGGATAACAGGAATATTTGATCTGACTTTCTGATGAGAAATAATCTGTCAAGTTTTTTTTTTCAAGTTTAAATTAAGCTTTTTTGACAAATAATTCAAATTTTTGTTACAACTAATTTCAGACCGTCCAAATAATACCACGTATTAAATACATTTGCAATTAAATACATGCAATTAAAGTTACAATCTGTATGTTACATGTGTTGCATTAAATATTAAACGTTATAATGCAATGTTAGTTTAATTTGACGGACGTTTTATTCTCACCATTCACTACAAATACGTTAATTTTCCAATGGTAATTTTTTTCAACTGTCTGCGACTGTCTCTGTTCAATGGCACGACCGATATTTCTTTTTCCGTAAAATATTAAATATTTCTCAGCCAACTACCTTAATATTCCACGAAACGGCAACGGCAAGAATCCAGAATAATTTTCATATATTTTTCATCTAATAGAATGTGATCCTATCGAAGATATATTCGCATACTAAATGTTCCTTTTGACATATTAAGACTTTTCAGACAAGCTTCGCACATCTCCTTGATCTTTCCGTCATTTGTGGCACAGACGTCGCACGCGTGTACTCATATGTGAAATTCATTTTATACGTATTATACAAACGGCTATCATACGACAGTGTTAGGCACGATTGGTACGTTCGGCTGATATCGCGATGGCAGTGTGTGAAACGATGGTTGATAAAGATGATATAGGGCCCAGAGCGTTACCGGTGATAAGAGAGGATCGGCTGCGACTCGTATATCAGGATTCCTCGTCACGAAACGATTAATCCTTACAACGATGCCCTATCGAGTAATTAGATCTTAAGGAAATCTGACAAGATCGGCATTATATCCAGCTAGTAGCTTGGGCTACGATTAATGAAGTTATTTACATGGCATATCTCCGTCCAAGTGTTATTTTCGAGTCAATCCAAGATAAAAGTCGTATAAAAAACAAAAATTTGAATAATATTCGATAAAACGAAAAAATCCACTTAAAATATCAGTTTTATCTTAAAAAAAAAATAAATAAATATTATTCCCAAAAAACTAAAAAAAATCAAGTATTGAATTTCTTTGCAAATCACGTAAATTTCATACACGTTTTAAAATGTTATATATAAAACAATAATTTTATAATATTTTGCGATATAAAGCTGAGTTATAATAATTATTAAACTTTAAGCTATTTTTTATTTATTAAAATAACAAATTTCAAAGTAATACATTCTCTTTCAAAATATAACACGAGCATTTCTCATCAAAAATTTATGTTTGACTTTCAATTTTCACAAATTTATGACCAATAATTTTAATATCTTTAGCTCTATTTTACATTTCGAATAAATTGCGTTTCAAGAATTTCGATATTTCGATGAAATTTGATTTATATAATAAAACTCAATGTTAAAAATGACAAGATTTTAACTGGAATTTAATTCATGATGTGAGACCTTAATATTCTGTCGAGATACGATATATTATTTAATGGCAGTAATAAGTTCGACAGAATTTCTCTCCGTGCGATATCTCAAAATCGGTGAAAAGTTATATCTGACGTGTTGTTATATTTCAATATTACTTTTCGGATTCGCAGACAAGTCTAATAAATCTATCGCCCAACAGGCTCTGAAGTTAATGGATAAGAGGAAGTACCGATCGTGCCTAATAATATTAGCGGGATATATCTATATTGAGGCTCTCCGTTCCTCGCACGTTGCTCGTAACCTTACCTCACGTATTAGATAAGATTTACAAATTACAGCGGCTCAAGATGGCTATACTTTCGCCACTTCGTAAATCTACGATCGACCTCATTAGTGTCTCCACCGTCTCTCGGCAAAATATTTTTAATAAGATAACAAGAAGGAACGCCATATTTACATATAAAAATATATCTTATCGTGATTGATCGATGGGATCTATGTATAATATACATGTACATATTATATGAATATAGATAAAACTTCTCTTAACGTACGCCGTGATTCGTTTGATACGTTTCTTCCACACATCACAATTTTCTTAGTAATCCGATGTAATTACGAAGTATAATGTATGTAATACCACAGAAGTGGAATGGTCCAATTTGGAGAATGTTCAATACATTATTCACTCCTTAATTTTGCTACATACTTTTAAGCTGCAGTCTTTTTTTTAAAACGTGGCATTCACGTGGATATCAGCTTTATCAGAAAATTTAAAAGCAAACTATAAGTATTCGGTATATTTTCTATATATGTAGAATAAAATTATAGAAAATCTATAATAATTACAAAATGACATATAAAATACACTTCTTAAACGATCAAAATAATTAGTTTCGTTTATATAATTGCTGTTGATAAAAAGATTCTATAATTGCATTACAAAAGTCTTGTAATGTGTTTTTAAAGATCAATTTCAAGAATTAATTATACTTCAATGTTTCCATTGACTTGTTAAGATTCTCAGAACTTAAAATCATAGATTGTACCCTATTGAAATTGTAATTTTGATAACAACTTTCAGAAATAATTATTATAGATTAATTTATACATCGTCTGTGGCAGCATTACCCTTGTATAAAACGAGAGTCGATTTATTTACTTATATCATCCGCACCATCTTTGGACACGCTGCCGTTCTTATTAAACGCGCTTTAAAGAAAAGAATGGATTTCTTGAATGCAATTAAATATTCCGCAAATAAACAAGAGGCTACACCGCCAATCTATTTGTGCGGAAAATTGCCTGACTTTCCGTTAACTAGGTCGAGCGTTCGGTTGCTCTTAGCAAACAAGTAGCGAATCCTTGTTGGCACTTACGTCAATACGTACCGCGAATATTGGATAGTCTGCTTTGAATAGTATAGAAATACGCCATTGCCGGAAGGGCAACTAACGGGGGAAAAAAAAAGAAAAGAGGACTTTCTCGACGTATATACTTCCTCGACAAGAAGCATCTTTCTCGGCTACGTCCAAATTGGACCCATCCTCTTCCATATTCCGTACATGGTGTCCTGAACGCGCTGCATGCGAAAATACTTTTCTTTTCAAAATGCGAGTACTATACAAATGTGTACTTATTACGCGATATACGCACACTTGCGGAAGATTAGCGAAATATATGTTTCGATATTTACGCTTTATTTTTGTCTGCGTTACTCATTGCAATTTAATTGTAAAAAAATTCGGAATAGACATTTGAGATCTTGAATTAATAAAGTTGTTAAGAAATGAAAGCAAAAGGAACTAAATGTATCTGTTCATAAACAGTTTCTCATTTAAAAATACAGAAACTGTATTTATATTTTCATTATTTCTATATAAATTGTATAGCGCTTTTTAATTTAACGTATTGCTATGACAATTAGATTCCACCAACAAAGACAACGCGCATCACGGCGCATAATAAAAAGAAAAAGATCACGTGGTTGTCACGTGTATTGTCAAAACTAATAGACACATATCGCTTCGTGATATAACATAATAATAATTATGTATCGTTATAAAAGAATATAATTAGTCTGATTTTTCGAACATGTTTAAGCGGCAATTAATATAATTATCTGATAACGTCTCCAATACTAAATCAAATATGTTAAAATTATAAACTCAATCAAGTGATTATTACCTCCTTTATCATAATTTTTTTACAAATCATCCCACCTACGTCCAATATGAATTGAATCTCATATATTATGTACCTTCAGGACACCCTGTACAATTGTATCAGTCCAAATATCTCTTCGGGGTCGTTTTTCGGATTCCGTCTATTACCTGAAAGTTATAACAAGGTTGCCCTATTAAGTTTATTCGGCCGGGTCATGTAGACTGTTCGTTAGTCTCGCTTGCGTTTCTTCACATATAATTCGTTCGGCTCCTGTTTCATGCTCCTTTCCATCCTCTTTCGCTTTGCTCTGACGCGATGTGGTGTAGCGAATGGCGCACAAATAATTCACGGTAGTATATTTTGAGTGTAAAAGCACTTCTGAGCCGGGAGTTTCAGAAAATAAAATTGCAAGATGGAATAACAGAGAGGGAGAGAAAGAGATAGAGAGAGGGAAGAGGAAAGAAAGGCAAAAGAAGAGAATGACGCAAAGAAATATATCTTTCGTTATTTCGCATACTCGGACGCATCGCGTCCTCAATTATTAATTGACGTATGATGACTAAATCTGCATAAATCGATAATCGTGTCTCCGTCTGCTTTTGATATTTGAATCGCAAAAAAATTCTTTAGTTCTCGAGAAGCAATCACGCGAGTCATAATGTAAAAAAAATCAGAAAAGTTCGTATTAGTTAATTAGATAATTAATCCTTGTCATGTAACTTTTTCGGAGAAAAAATATTTTATTTTAGAATTTAATATATTTAAAAAATTAGGTATTGATATAAAAAAGTGAATATCAATATAAGAAATTTACCGAGAGGCGAAAACGAGAATACGACTTTTTGGTTTCTTATAAAAAAATTTGACAAATTAAAATATCTCTATTAAACTTATTTAATACTTAAAAATTTTTTTTTTTAGATTTATACATTTTTGCTTCCTCATAGCTTTGTTTTCGTAAAAAAAAATTTTTTTGTTTTTCTGAACGTGTTCAGAATGTTCTAAAACGTCGAAAAATTGCAATTTTAAAAAATGTCTGTATGTATGTATGTGTGTGTGTGTATGTGTGTATGTGTGTGTGTATGTGCCAAATTTACCGAAATTTCTATAACTCCAGAACTAATTAACCAAATCTTAACAAATTGTATATGAAATAGGGGTAGAATTTTCCGGAGAGTACTATAGAGTGTATAGTTCTTCGTTACCAATGTTTTGGAAACCGTTTTTTTAAATTCTTTTACCCGTAAGAATTAGAAAAATTAAAAAATCGGTTTCCAGAACATCGGTAACGAAAAAATACACACTCTATAGTACTCTCCGAAAAATTCTACCCCTATTTCATATACAATTCGTTAAGATTTGGTTAATTAGTTCTGGAGTTATAAAAATTTAATTCTTTTACTCCAGAACTAATCAACCAAATCTTAACGAATTATATATGAAATAGGGGTAGAAAAAACTAAAAAATATAATAGAATTAATAAAAATTGCTAATAATTAAGGGGTTTTTTAAAAATAAAATTTTGAATTTTTGCAGAATTGTTTGTTTATGCTTTAACTTCCGCAAATCTGGAGATAACGATCTATTTCTAATTTTATTATATTTTTCAGTCTTTTCTACCCCAATTTCACATATAATTCTTTAACATTTGGTTGATTAGATTCAGCTTTATATGCGGTTAAAGGTCCATAATTTTGATTGCTTCCTCTATGAGAAAGCCAAAATAAATAAATATAAATAATTATGGCTTAAAATAGAGGAAGCAATGCAGGTTTTTACTTGCTTACTTAAAAAATATGAGTAAGCAATGTACAAGTTTCTACTTGCACCCTGTTAAATATATGTATTATATTGTTTTAAACCGATTATTTCATTTTACAATTCATAAAAATATAATTAAAATTAGAAAAATATATTTCAATCTTGTACAAAATTTTATAAACACATGATGTATAAGTGATAAATTTAACATAAAAATTTCAATATTTACTGTTTTTAACGTTATGTATAAATATTCCATATTCAATAAAACATATTTGAATTTTCTCGCTTGATTCTCGAAAATTAAAGAGCAAACGAAGCATGTAATATGACCGTTTGAAGCGAATTAGATGATTTAATTAGTAGAGAATGGTGGTTTGTTGTTTGCCGTTAATTATTTTCTATGTCATATTTTACTGTGTAAAGTTATTCTTTCCTCCGTGGAGTCTACCTCTGCAATGGCAAAACGTGCCGAGTTTTCTGTCGCGATATTTGCTGATACTTTGCACTGTCTTACTTTGTCGCGCCTTTCCTTTTCTGCAATGAAATAACGCTTACAGTAAAAACTAGTGTGATGTATATAAGAAAAACCTCTCTGTGTGGTGAATGTTTTCTCGAAAGAGGAAAGTATTCTATCTATACTGAATATATAAAGTAGGTACTTCAAATTAATTGTCGATCATGTTATATTCCAAGCTCACAAATTAAAAACATAATAAATTCTGATATATTGTATGAATATACAATAATAGTGAAAATATAAAAAAATTCATATTACTTAAGAATGTTACTTAAGAAAGTTTATATACCATAATTTGTTAAAGCTCCTTCAACATTGTATTAATCAACATATTGTAATAATCAAATTTACAATAAAACATGAATTATTACATTTTTAATAATGGATAGCTGTACGTATTGCGCGTTTAAAATATCGTAAAGAAATTTATCTCACCGGTATGACGTCACAGCTCTCGCGGAAATAAAAATTCGCTTCGAAAGAAGAGCATTTTCTTCTCGGAGATAAAGTTCTGGAGCAGCGTATACTGTGCAACCTGCCATTGGCTTCACCATCACAGTACCCATCTCGTCTTATCGACACGCGGATATTCTTCACCATCAGACGGCGATGAGCAAAAGACGTGTTGAAAGTCTTCGCGCGAAGAGTTTTTCTCGACTTATCTCAACGAAAGTAAATTAATAATCTGTACACTAGTGGCCCACTTTAGTAAATTTTTGTCTCGATGAAGAATCTTCTATCCCGCCATCTTCTCCGAGATCTCCTCGAGAGAGTGCCTGTCTGTTGTTTCAACTCACGTTTCAGGATCACGTTAAGTCACTACGAGATTTCAATTTCCAAGCTCCTCGAAATTACGTACTCCGCATCACAAAAACACGCGTCTTGCGCCCGCACCACTAACATCGCAACGCAAAAAATCGTATGATTACTGTTCGGTATTATCGAAACAAGTTCAAATCACGCGATGCATTCTTACGTGCATCGGTTCGCCGTCGGTTAACGTAATGATCAGTGAACGCGATGAAGAATATACAATCATTGCACCAAACTGCAACTCGTTGCATCCGGCCTGTCCACGCCCGTCGCGATGTTTCATGCCCTGCGAATGCATCCGGATTGAGAATTCAGAAGTTATTGGAGTAATCTGTAACAGAAGGGTAGATTTGCGTTTCTTATTATTAATTGACAAACGTCAGAAATAGCAAAATTAAAGAAATCAAGTAATGAATACCTATTATAATTTATATTTGCTCAGTCAATTGAATATATTGCCTAATAATTGCGTATTTAATAAATGCATATTGTTATTCTTTCCGAGATAACTTAAGCAAATAAAAATAATTGTAATAATAATAAAATTTATTATATTATGTATAATAAATTTATTATATTATTTATATATTATAGTATATAATATTATAATATGTTACCCACATTTTTTTTTACGAGTAGATTCTTTGACTAATTTAAAGCTAATGTTTTTTGAATAAATTAATAACATAAATAAAAAAAATTACTGTATAATTCCTTGCTCTCATTTGTAAATTACACTAGAAAAATTACAAAGGGATTGTCAGAATACATCTAAGCATCACAATTTGTTTACGCTTTTATAGAATCATGCAAATGTTACAATATTACTAAATATCCAAAAAATATCACACATCTCTTTATCAGTTTCATAACAAATTCTTTAATAAATTTGCAATCAGTTTTATCTTAGCAAGATTTAACGCTTTTTAGCTTCCTTTTTGACACTATTTTATAATAATAAGGTTTAAATAAAAATTCCAACAATAACGATGTGAGGATAACATTACAAGAGAATTTTATTATGTATTTATAATGTTGAGACTAAATTCTCGCAACATTAATTTCAATAATTTATGAGACACAAGAGAATATCGTGATATTTTTGTCACAAAGAAAATTAAATTTAAAGTTTGATAAAAAACCTATGCATAAAAATAGATATGATAATACTCAAATGAGTTGCATGGTGTAGCTGTTAGAAGAAATACCATCTTACACAGTGTATCGCTTACTCCATCTTCGCCTATCTTTCGGTGCAATCATTTGCTTCCTATACCGGGTAAAAATCGTGTACTCCTAGCAAACGCTTTTGCGAGGGAGAAAAAAAACCTCATATTACCATAGTCTGGCTCGGCACATTTGACTCACAGAAAAGGTTATTTCCCTTATCCGTTCCCTTTGCCGGAGATTCGGTCGCGAAAACCGCTGTTTACACGATCGATGGTAATGCCGGTGCGCGGAGATGTACGTATATATTCGTTCACATGGTGGATGCAAATTACGTATTAGGACGAGTGAGAGGGTGGCGGCGGATGAGTGGCGCTGTATAGTTTAAGTACGTTTCATTTGAATATATTAATTATTCATTTTACATGCCGGCGCGGAAGCCGCGTATCGCGTTAATCCTTGCGCGATTACCGAGTATGTCGAGCACGATTTTGCGTCGATCACGATTCATCGCTTGCATTTATGCGTGATGAAATAATTTGCGCAGTGTCGATGGTAAACTGGTGTTTCAATTAATGACTTTGATTACTTATATTCACAATCATTTCCTTTTGAAGAAAAGCCCGATGATATTCTATGGCTGGGTTCGGCGAGCGCGCTTTTAGCGCTATGAGCGTGTTCTGTCTTTGTTTAACTTTCAGTAAGTAACAGAGACAGAATGACGCTGTCAGCGCTAATAGCGTCTCTCCGAACGCAGCCTATATATGATTGCACTGATTTTCGAAAACAATCAAAATTAGCAAAATTAGTTAGAGATGTAGGACAGACAAATACAAAATGGTGCGACAGTACATATTTTAATGAAACATTCTACAAGTTATATTTTAAAGATTATTGTCGGAACAATGTTTGTTCAATACTTCGAAAAGTTTTTTGCCTTTTAAGTCATATTAAATAAATATTAAAACATTAATTATTAATTTTTCATCGTTCTTTATTTGTTAATCAGAGGAATTGCTTTATTTCACTTTCATAGTTTGATATTAGGATTAATAATATTTCTAAAAAAGTATACATAAATTTTGAAATAAGTCTAGATTTCAAATTCCAGTGAAAAGTTACGAAAGATTTCACGCAATCTTGACATATTAATCATACGAACTTAATAATATTTGTATTGCAAATTGACTTTATCAACAAAAGTTTATTATAAAATTAAACCATACGTAAACAATTTGTTAATAAGTTATTAAACAATGTATTTTTCAAATATATTTTATATCAAGTATTATTGATGATATATCATATTGTCATATACAAATTGATATAAATATTATAAATGAATTACAAGATTTTAAGAGATAGATGAGGCATATACATAGCTTTTGAACAAATTTATGCTCACGCTATTAATACTTCACGCACAATATGCATGTACACATAACATTGGTCAACGTTATTAACATTTGTGATTTATGGTATAGTAATCTATCACAGTCATTGTATATTAATTTCAATTGATAGTTAATAAATGCGCATCGAGAGATACATGCAGAGATACAGCCCCTCTATTATTCTATATACTGTAATCCGATAATTATGTCTGTAGTGTAGCGCTGTAGCAAACAAGTAGGTCATCAATATCAGTATGTCATCGCAAGCCGGTTATGGATCACTTTAAGGCGATGTACATAATGATATCAACGAATTTAGTTATTGCAAAATTCCTCTATTCATATACAGTTTTATTTGCATCATATTTCTTTAATCAAACCGTATCTATAGTTTTTCTATACATCAATTTCGCGCAAACTATTTTTCAATAAAGAACATATATGCACATGATGATTGATACGTAAATTATGTAAATTTTAATATGGAAATATAAAATACATCTGTATAAAACTAGTTACGCGAATTATTGAATCTATAAAAAATACAATAATGTAATTCTATTTAAACGTATTCTTTTATTAGTACAATTTTCCGATTCATGCAAATGCCAAATAACTTTAAATACCTATAACTTGTCGGAATGGAGAGACGGACACACGCCGATTAATATAATTTCATTTTTCAGTTTAAATTTCACGATTTAAATTTCAGTTAATATTCGCCTTCATTCAAATATTATTAAATACGACATTATTATATTACGGTGAAGAGCGAAAAGATTTACTTTTTTTTTACACGGAAAGTAATTCGAGATTGAATAGGTTAATAAGCTCTACAAGCATAATTTCAGTCTTCCATTCTTCGCGGTTCATTGACGCGTGTCACTCCCGTTATTCCACATCGCCGAAGATCGCTCGCAAAATAAGTTGCTCATATATCCACAATATCCGCGCGAGCGGAAATCATTTTTTTGCACGCCACCGCACCGCGCTGGCTGAAAATATTAATATTTCCGCGAACACAAACACACACATCACCTCTCCGTGTCGGAGAAAATAATACTGATGGGACAAAAATAAATTCCGATTAGCTGTGTTGCAGGCGCGGGAGGGAAAAAGGCGGCGCGCGGTACCACGCGGAAATGCCGATCGCTGCGACAGATAGGGCAAACGGCTCGCGGTCCGCAGTGTATAATAGATATTTAAATCCTGCGGTTCGCAAAAGCCGATGCGTTGTGGCTCGCAGTGCTGTTGAATATCGATATTATTTCGTTTTGCGTCAGCGTGAGCGCGAACGGAAATAGGAATGAGATTAATTGGTGACAATGTTACACGGGCCGCGCCCTACAAACCATAATATACCTTTTAATAACTTGTTCTCTAACAAATTGTTATAAATGTGATTATATAACAAATGCGATTATATAACAAATAATTATGTTAAGTTAAATTATTAAATGATTTTTAGGAATTAAGTTACGTTCTGAAAGCGCATTGATAGTGAACTATTGTTTTCCAATTAAGTTTCTGTGGATTATATTTTGATAAATATGTTGCTGCAAATATTTTAATTACATTAAAGTAAAAAAATTTACATTACGCTTGTAATTTGTTCATAAAACCAATCGCCGTTCTACAATCTACTAATATTTTTACTCTAAAACGGAGTTATAATTTCTTGATTTTTTAAAAGTGCGCTATAAAATATTTCGATGAGCAAGAATTTGAGTAAATTTCGTCAGATTTCTACGATATAAAAATTGAGTTTGAAAGTTCTTAAAACATGTATGTGGCTAAAAGGCTTTTGAGAGATCTAGGACATTTGTACGTAACAAAATATATGTACATGTACATATATTTGTACATAGTATGTAGAAATATGCACCAGCCAGACGCGTTACACATTCCACATTTGCAAAAATTGCAGCCGTTGCAGAGTTAAACGAGACGATAAACAAATATACAAAGTGGTTGCAGATGGTTTTACATCGTGAAATTGTGTTGAGTATACATTGAACATGGTTTTATCGATAAAACCGTGTAAAAAGAGAACACGAATGTGTATATAATAAAAAAAGAAACTATAGATACTGGTTGTCGAAATTTTAGAGAATACTACTCTTTCGGTGTAAGAAAAGTTTGCGTAACATTATTTTCATGATTATAAACCTATAAATAATAATTTTAATGCTTCAGATATTATCTGTAAATATTTCAGATATATAAGTTCTTATACAATTGTAACATTACGCTTTGTAATTTATTCATAAAACCAATCGTCGTTCTACAATTTACTAATATTTTTAATGTAAAACGGAGTTATGATTTATTAATTAATATTCTTGATCTTGATTTATTAATAATATTCTTGATTTTTTTAATGTGCGCAATAAAATATTCCGAATGTAACTATAATAATTCAACACGAGTGTGTTACGTACGCATTGCAAATTAATAACAATATAATAATCTATAATATAATAATATAATAATAACATATATTAATAATACCACAATTAATTTTTAATTTTAATAGCATTATGAAGCATCAACTATGCAATTAATATATAAGTAGTTAAACCTTGCCTACAATACATGATCGAATATCAGAAACAGTTTCCTGTGAACGATAGTTTATATAGTTATCTAACAATGTGAATAACGTACATACATACATACATATATAAGAGTTGACATTTTTGCTTTTTGCAAAGCGCTCGACATTTTTTATCTTACTTCCGATTGACAGATAGTTGAAACAAATGTCGCAAAGGATTTGTCAACGCGAGCACGATAAGCGTATCCAGTATCTGTGCATTTTTTTCCTCTTTCAATTCCCTTTCGAGTTTCAGATTCCTCTTTCCATCAAGCGAAACAATAGAATGATATGTCAACGGACTTCCATCAAATATAACTGAAATCCTATACGTTTCAATTGCAACCAAGACTATTTTCTCTCAATTTTCAAAGATATATATTTGTAAAGGTATTAATACTGACTCATGCATTCAATTGCAAAATATTAAAACGCTTTTCTATTCGATGCCCAATTCTATTGTGAGATGTAATAGCGTTTCCAAATATATGCGTATTTGTAGAGTAATTCTAATAGTTTCATATAACTGAGAACATTTTCTTTTTGTTTTTGAGAGTAATCATAGTAGATTAGGAATCACATGATAATGAAAATAATGTATTCTTCTTATTTAATTTAACTGCTAATTGACAAATAATTCAATAATTTGCAACCTCTCTGTTTCTATAATATTTCGTTCATTGTGAGGTGCGATAGAAAATTAATTAAAGCCTAATTTTTTCCTTTTCGCTCTATAATTGCTCTATATCATATTATATTTTTATTACCTAAGAGGGGTGGCACCTCATATTTCTATTTTTCCAAATCGTGCTCTCTTTCATGCATATATACGCACGCTCTTAACGAATTCAATGAACACTTTACAGTTTTATTGATTCTCCTCGCTCGCAGTGCTTGAGCTATTTGGACTGCGGCCAAGCGTGGGCAAAAAGAATTCGCGCGTTTGAGTGTACACGGAAAACCGAACGTGTTTGTTCGTTAAATGAACGATTAATTCGTTTATCCGCAAGCGCGCCGGTTAATTTGGAGTGCCGGAAAACTCTTGACAAATAACCTCCTAGCCGCTCTTTCTCTCATCCCTCGCGCCCAGTGAAATCGGTTAATTGCTCCGATAATCGATGAGCCGTAGCCAACAATTAGACAATTATTATTGACAAACGATGTGCCGGGAGATAAATAGTAGTCTTTACAAATTCAAGAGGCATGAATGCCGCTGAAAGGGACGCGATTCGGGATAATAAATCGTGGAAAATTACAGGCCGACCAGTTGCTATTTGCTATATTATGGAATCATCATGGAATTCGAGCGTGTGAAAATATATCATGTGATAATGACACAGCCACGCGACGCGCGCGAGCGTAATTTAAATCTTGTTGCGCGGGGAGCACAATACGCCGCATTGGCGACCGTGGAATTTAATTAATAAATAATTTATATTATCTCAATCTTTTTCGTTAATGCGTACATGTTTTTAGATCTGAGTAATACAAATACAATTTGGTGTCATGCCCTATTTTGCGGTATTGGAAACACTCGGCGGGGTATTTAGGTATGCGATAAGTCTGGTGTAAAAGACGAGTGTGCAAAGTGAATTTCCATTTGGTTGATCGAATAAATACTTGAACCGTTTAAGTCAACAGGTGCATCAAAGGCTGTTGATTAACACCGAACTCTAACTCACGTTGTAAATTACATCAACAGGATGGAAATACGAAATAGCAAGCTCAATAATTCGCTTGTTGATGGCTACAAGCATGCGAAGCGAAACGCAATTCGGATAAAATTCACCACATTAAAGCGCTGTTTTATTGATACTTCGTAACACGATGCGATTCATTAATCGCATGAGTCGATAGTGAAGAATAAAAAATGAAACTTCAATCAAACGTAAATTAATTTCTGTTATCTTCATTAAAGCCCTCCTCTTTCTGGTGGTCAGAAAAATTTCAGCGCTAAATCGCCGGATCGGTATAAAAGAAGATAATTTATTGCATAAAGTAAAAAATGTCTAATTATTAAATACAGCGGCACCGGCTGACTTTTTAATTTAACACGTTTTATAAGGAGCACTATAATATTCGTTCAACGAATTTACCTATTTGACTACCAATTTGGTAACTTTTTTTACTCGTGCTTTTATATACTTCTTAAATAATTATAAATTTATATTCTATGTTGTATATAATTAATTATGTAAACGTGTAAATGCAAATAAATTATTATTAAATTCGCATACTCTTCTAAACAATTTTTCGGTTACGGAATGTATTCCAATTATTCTTGCATCTCATACGAATGTAAAACTTATTCATTTTGCGCAGAATTTAGTGCAATAAGTTTTTAATTGGAGATTTTCATCCCAACCGCGTTGTTTAACAAGAGGATAAAGGTTACGTCCCCGTTGATTGTACGGTTTCGGCAGGAATTACCTCTAAATATTTTTTTCCGTATAATTCGCGACGTATACTGGAAGTAGACGTTTTAACCGATAAAGTTATCCAGCTGATAGCTTAAGCATAAGTCAGAATAGACACGTCGAAGGATTTAATGCTAAATCCGCTTTGTGCAGTTTGGCGCGGATAATTGGCACTTGTTCTGTGCTAACTGGCAGTTTTGTATTGCGCTTTTATCGCAAAAATATAAAGAATAAACAATAACAATAATACAAATATTTCTTTTTTTAACCCTTTTGTTTTCAATATACGTAGTCGAGTATATTACCTATATTTATATTAGCATCTGCAACTTTAATGTAATTTGTAATTTGAAAGTCTTTTTGAGTAATTGACCAATTCTTAAATGTGTTTCAATTAACTTATAACAAGAAATGCGACTTTTCAAATTCTATTCATACGAAGCTCTTACCAATAAAAGTAATTGCTATCAAATTCAAAAAGTTATTTAAAAATGTGTGATCTAAAAAAGCAAGAAATCCGAAAGATTCTTCATCATTTCTCTTAATGTATGCGGACTATATAATAAAGTTAACTAATAAAGCTTACAAAATATTTCTTATTTTTCAGGGAATAGCCCGCAAGAGATTCGAGGGCAGACGGACAATTAAAATTTATGAAATTTGCTTGATAACCGGCCTGCGTCTCTCAAGATAAGGCAAGGCGTTGTGTAATTGGGATAAACCGATGAATCACAGTCTTTAAGCTGTTTACATTCGAGATCTCGCCTCTTTCGGATATTGTTCTTGCCATAGCGCTGTGGTGGTAACGATAAAGACCTTGTCAGTCAGATACAAGATATATGTGAAATAAAGTCAACTTGAAACATGTTCTGTAACTTTTATTTCAAGTTGAATGAATTTGGGATAAATAATTACATAAATTTCTCGAATATTTCATAAATACAATATTTTATACAATAAAATATCCATGATAAAAAATAATTAAGCAGAAATAATTTTATTTTCAAATTTACTCGATTGTTACGTAAAATGACAAAACTCACAAACGCATGATTTATTGAGTTTCAAATGGCTTCGTAATATCTTTTTAGCGATGCGGAATATATTTTCTAATAATGTAATACTTTTTGTAATAAAAAAAAAGAATGTCCGATAAAATTCCGGTAGGAAATGATAAGCATGAGCCAATAAAGAATCGTGTAAATAAATACCAATTTTGCAGGAATGCAGATATATCTGAAAAATGAGGCTGCCAATGTATCACGTTTGTACGGTGAAAATATTCAATATTGTAAATTTTTTTAATTAAATAGAAGTTAGGCGCCGCATATGGTATGTTTATGTTACGTGTGAGCATGACATACTCAACGAATGGCGTGGCATAACGTCATTTTCAAATTGCGAAATGTCGTGCACTCCATAATTACGAATTGTGTCCACAAGTAACTTATTACATATAGTAATAAATTATTTATAAATACAATTCGTAATTATGTATTATTCCTTCGAATAAAGTTGTAAGAAAACTGAATGTGCAAATACTTTTTTTAATCCACTGTATATTAATGTACGTGTTATACAGCAGACACACAATTCAAAATATTTAATTTCTCGTGACAGATCGAGAAAAGTACAACTTCATTCACGATAAGAAACAACGAGAAAGAAGACAAGAGAGAAAAATACTGTAACACGGGAGGTTGGATAAAAAAGATCTCTAAATTATATTGTAATTAAGAGCCCTTGTAATCGGAATCGCTGCTTATACTAATGACCGGACGTGGTCGGGAACCAGAACGAGACGGGGTAAGAGGGGGGGGGACGGAGGAAGAGAAATACGAACAGAGAAATTCAATTATACTCGGTAATATCGCCGCAAAGTCGGAAGTTTAATCGGGATTGCATCTCCGTTCTTTCAAAAATCCTTCTTTCTTAACTTCCTGAATTTAAGTAGGCAATTAACCGACCATGCCCGGGTCAACCTGTGTCATACGAAAATTACTCTTCATTTTTAACCAAATATTATCACAATTCACGCATAATTCGTGAGTTCTCTTCTTATTGAAGTTAGAAATAATATATTACTTCTAACCGATACATATGCTAAATCGAAAATTATTCAGTGTATTAAATTAAAATATATAATAAGACAATAATTTAATTAAGTTTTGAAAATGTTTACGGTACGTCTTTCTCAGGGGTAGATATTTAAACATTCGGGCACAGAGATGCTTTGTAAGCTAGAAGAATAATAAAATAAGCTATATTACAAACCAAGCCATATATAGTGTACCTCGCTATGATTAGCCCACCGCAAGATATTTTTATTTATTTATTCATCTTTTGATAAAAGAAACCGAATAAGAGAAGGTTAATGGAAGCCTGTGGTATCGTCAACGATTCTTTGTATACCTCACGTTACCTCGCGTGCTACCCGAGAAAACCTAGTTCTAAATGTTACGTGTGAGAGAAATGAATCGTCGGTGGCGCGGCGGTGTTATTTATGAGGCCGCTGGTCATCGTTGAGCAATGTCGGTGTGTCTCTCGCCGAGAGATACTTTTGAGAAGAACCGGAAGAAACAGCGAACCGTCTCCAGGTTTAGCAGCATCGTGAACGCGCAGCCATCGATTTTTCTGACGCGTCGTGTGAGGAAGTATGACGAGCGTGAAGCATTTCTGCTGTTTATTCATGCTTTCGGGAATTCAAAAGAAATAAACGTGGTTATTACTTTACAATTAAAGAGCTGTATAGAACGACATCGTTTATATTATATAAAATAAACCATTATAAAAATAAACTGAATACTTTTTCTTTAAATAAGATCGAATTATTAAGGATAATTAATATTTAAGATGCATATTAATTTTCATGTAAGAAAATCGATAGAATTATATATAGAAAGACGATTCAACGAAAATATATTGTATATAATATTTTTTTAAAGATTAAGTTATATACTCTGAATCTAATTTTAGATTCTTTAATTAATTATATGCTTAAACACGTCAGTTTTACCATTATTTATTAACACCTTTGTATGAATACGTCTTTTATCCATCGCACGAAGAAAAATGTTTTAAAAGAAGATTTAAAAAAAGATAAAAAAACACATATAGAACTGTATGACGGATGTTCATGCGGCAGACTTTCGAAAACGAGAACTTGTTGAAACGTGCGAAATCTGGTGCTTAGATTTAAGTTAGGGTCTAAGGAACGAAGGATGGCTAAGGGTGGATAAAAAAAGAAGGACAAGACGAGCTCTTTGAGTAATCTCGTTACTCAGCTTCAGTTTCAACCGAGGTTATGCATAGAAAAAGATTGCCCGAGACGAGTCGAGATACATAAATGAAAAAAAAACTGATTTAACAGATGTTGTGCTTGAAACCTAGCTAAACAGATCAATACGATGCCTTATTCCTGAACTCATTTATGTGGTTATTCAAACGTGCAGCGTAAAAATGTCCAGTGTTCTCTTTAATAAGTCGAATATTAAGTCAGTAGTAGTGGTCAAGCATTGACAGTCAATGCTGTCTTCTCTCGCCATTTAACAACAAATAACGATTTAAGAATTTTCTTTCTAAATTTAAATCAAATGCAAGTTTGCTAAATAAATGTGCTAAATTACTTAACGGTAAATATGTTTCAATGCGTATACTCCAAAGTTCAAATAATTTATCACTTTTAGTGTCTGTACTTTATAAATTTTCGATATACAAACCAGAAAACGTATTGATTGTTAAAACGGAGCAATCAAAGCTGATATATTGTCTAACTTCGTTGGCTCTCAAAATACTAAACTAACTGTACAGTATTGCCATACCAGTACCGGCGCATACTTATTTTTCAGTAACAGTGTACATCTCGGAACGGTGTTACGGTCTTGTGGTCAAAGTTAACTGACACAACGCTGACAGGCCGGTACCGGCATGACTGGCGAAGATATTCGAGTATGCTTGTAAATTTCTCAATATTTGAACGAGGCATGTCGGAGGAAATATACGCGTTTGCTCGAAACTACATTTGCAGACTTTTCGATCCAGTCCATATATCGCGTCCATATATCGCTTCGAATATTCCAAAAGATTTTTATTTTCAAGCGCTGCTGATTCAGTGAATCGTGTATAGATCTTATTTCTAACACGAAACCGCGCGTCCGAATAAAACGACGAGATGCACACAACTGTAATTGAGTTGCGTTTAATTACGCGTTTCCCAGCAAAAAATCATTTCATTTTCCCCAGAAACGGTTCTGCGGCGCGGGCGTGTTCCGCGTTTAATCCGAAATTATACGACCGCCCCTGAATCCCTGCTCCGTTTCCGACACTCCGAATGTCCAATCGGAATTAATCCGCGCGAATTCATATTCGATGTAGGAATCAAGCGATTATATTGGCGATCGTTCCTTACTCGGCGATTGTAGCAAGCAGAAATAAAATGTTTGAAAAGTTGATGTTTAGGTATCAAAAGACGAATATTTGCTCTGCTCCAACACACTATAAATACTTACTTCGACGTTGCGCTTCGTTACAAAACTACTTCAAGTTGAATGTTAAAGCGTAAAGAAAGAATCGAACAAATATTTGTTAAGAAGAAAAAAATCAACTGTAAGTTCAAGAGAAATCGTTATGCGACTTTTGATACATTCGGTGTATTCAACGCTTTATAAACCCTACGGGCAGGATTCCTTCTTCTGAGAGTGCTAGGGTACAAGAGGAAGAAGGTTCACGAGTGTTGAAAGTCAATGCGGGCTTTCAGAGAATATCTCTTCCTCTTTTTCTATTTCTCTTTCTTGCTACAGAACAGAAACGACATCGCTGTGAAATCTCTGAGAATCTGCAGAGAAAAGAAGAACGTGTGTAACTGTAAGAACAATATCGACACATAATATAATATCCGTTACTTGTCCAACGCGATCATATTCTGAGATATAATAATTGTTAACTTTCCTTCGAAATCGACTTACAAAATTCTCGTAACAGCAGAGAGAAACTTTTACAGTTTATCTATTAAGAATTTATTCATTAAGGATAAACTGTAAAAGTAAATTTTCTATAATTGTATTTATTTTATTAGAGAAATAATAAATTATTGTTATTTGCATCTTCAAAGAACATTATAAATTAAAATGTAAAATTATTTTAATTTTTTTTCTCCGATTGATAAACGGATGTTATAATCGAATCGCGAAGATCACTACGAGAATAAGATCATCAATGGACGCGGTAACAAAGCAAGATTCGTACAAAGCGAGAGGATCAAGCGAAAATTCCACAAATCACGTGGTCGATTATTTCCTTCGGTTCCAGCTACTGTTCCCCCGGGTGCTATAAATTTTCGCCAGACGTTCGCCTCGACTAGGCGCGCTGATATAAAATTTGTCAAGAAAGATCCTAGCTCTTCGAAACTTTTCTTCTACTAGAGTTGCGCGAGGACTTCCGAAAGGGCATGTGACGGAAAGATGGTCTTGTGAAACTTCCGAAAGAGAGCCCCGGTGACGCGTGAAATCGACAACGTTTGCGATGCCGAAAATTCTGCTCAGTTTTTCTTAAAACAAATTTATTTCAGCAAAGATGCATGTGAGATTGTATGTCCTTTTTTGAAATTAAAACTATCATTATAATTTCATGGAATTGATTACAACATAAATAGAAAATAAAAGAAACATGATAAGTTGATTTATAATACCGATGTGTCCGCAATACAATATATACATTTTCACAGTAAATTTGATCAATGTTTTATGTAAACAAATCCAATTTGTTCATAAACAAACAGATCTGATCAATTAACCCGTGAACAGACGTTTAACTTCTTTTTAATGGTCATCTGGAGTGATTTTTGCACCCCAATTAAAAGTTATTGTTATTAATTACATATTGCATATTTTTGATTGTTCTCTATAATTTATTAGTATTTGATGACAATATTTATATGTATGTACATAGATTTACATATAAAAAACAAAAGAAGGATGTTAAAATTATTGTGACGTGAGCTTTATTTTTTAGATACTGGAGTGTAAAATTCACCTCAAGCGCTCGTTCTCAAGTTAAAATGCAAATTTTAAGATTCTTACTATTCGAAAAAGTAATTTTATGCCACAAAAATGTAATAAATATTATTTTAGGAGGTTTTCTTTTCCCGCCTTTTGCATATCGCGTCTAATATTTTTAATCAAATAAATAAAATTTATTATCCAAATTTTATTGCTTTCCTCTTAATGCTGCATATATACATATAACCTTCCTAAAGTGCGAGCGCTTTAGATCTATCTTGCATTCGCACGATACTTCTTTTCGAATCTCATTGTGAAGCGAAAGCGAGCGCTTTTACACCTGACACTTCGCAAGATTTTGTACGCAGATGTCCGAATGAAAATTTATCACCAAGCATATATAACACGTTGAGATACGAAATACGAAGCGTCAAACAGACATAAAAATTCATGTATTGAAATATTGTATAGTACCTCGATACAACTAAATGTGAGCATAATGTAAGTTATTTTATATTAATAATATACAGTATTATAATCTGAACTAGGAAAAAGAATATAATCGAATCAAATTAAATATAAAAATTCTATTAATCTTACATTAAATCATACGAAATTTTTACTTTTACCTTAGAAATATTTAACGAAGAGAAATCGCGATTAGATAAGAAAAAAAATTTCGTTACTGTAAAAAAATTGAAAAAATAAGAATAAATTTTTATCCAGTGTACGGAAAATCTGGGACGTGTCATCAGATTGGAAGAGTTAAGGAGAAACATTTGTCGCGGCTGAAAGTAGTCCTTTCGTCTTTTCGCTACAAAATGTCCTCGACCGAAATGATGGCTGGTGTTTCGAGCCCTGGGATATCGACCTCCTGCGGTAAGAGACCATCCTGCTTATATTCTTTACGACTGGTCTCTCCGCAGGGTGTTCCTCCATTCTACGCGGTTGCCTGGAATAAGTCCGGCGGTAGTCCAGTCAAGTTAAGCGTGTCCACGGAGGCCTGCGGGGACCTCATGAATCTAAATCCAACTCTCCGTTCAGGGTGGGTAGGTACTACGACTGGAGTTCGCGAGTTTTATGTGTATAAAAGTTGAGCACGCGTGCGCGAGACGATCCCATCTCGTCCGAAAAACGACAACAGAATTCCTATCACGATCTGCTATCACCACGCTTTGATATATTGTGCTTTTAGTCACGTTCTGCAGGTGATCCGATGCAAATATCCTGATTAAGAATGCGAGGAAAGATTTGACGGATCACATTTAATGGATATTTGTAGTAAGAAAAGCAGCAAATTTGAATTAAATGAATATATATACTTTGTATAAAATGTTTCAGATCTTTCTTCTCTGACGAGCCGTTTTTATCTTCTTTGGTTAATATTGGTTAATATAGGATCAATTTTTTCTTAGAAAAAGCATGAGAAAAATCATTTTTAGTCACAATCTAATATTCAATATTGAACATTTTTTTGTAATTAATTCCCGAATTGGAAAGACTATTCAAACAAC
>JASTWP010001923.1:47500-55757 GCA_030770255.1 Temnothorax ravouxi | reverse complement strand
AAATCAGTCAATTTGACTGTAAAAACGGCCTTCTTAAATGGAACATTGGAGGAGTCAATTTTCATGGTACAACCAGAAGGCTATGATGATGGGTCAGGACGGATATGCAAATTAATTCGGAGCTTGTACGGACTCAAACAGGCACCTCGGTGTTGGCATCAAAAATTGAGTGAGTTTCCTGAGTCCATCGGTTTCACGAGATGTCCATTTGATCCATGGTATTCATCAAACGAGATGCTGATGGAAGTTGGATAATTATTGCGTTTATGTTGATGACGGACTGGTTCTCGCACACCGAAAGAAAGACATTACTGAGCTATTGGTTCAATTACAGAACGAATTTGAAATTACTGTTTGTAATAAGTTAGTCCAGTTTTTAGGTTTTCAGATAGAACGCTTGGACAATGGAGATATCAAAATTCAATCAAGCTGCCTATGCACTAAAGACGTTGGAAATGTTCGAAATGGATAATTGTCGATCTTCAAATGTACCTGCGGACCAGGCATCATTGGATATTTTATATGATGAGAAGGAAGCCGACCTCGAACATCCTATTGCCTCTGCCATTGGACGTCTTATGTATCTTGTAGTTACTACAAGACCTGACTTGGCCTTTGCGGTTGGAAAGGCAGCTCAGCAAATGTCGAAACCAACAAACTGGCTTATGGAAATTTGTTAAACGTATCCTTAGATATTTAAGCGGAACAATAGGGTTAGGTATTACTTATAGTAAGTCCTTTGATAATTATTTGACTATATTTACTGATGCAGACTATGCGGGAGATTTGTTAACAAGACGCTCCACTACCGGTTATGTGTCAACTTTGGGAAGTGGAGCTATTACATGGAGTAGTCAGCGACAAAGCTGTGTAGCCTTGTCGACAACGGAGGCTGAGTATGTGGCGGCATCCCACAGCGGCCAAGGAGCTAGTATGGTTGCATAACATTGTAAACGAATTCAAACCTGGAATTCAAGCTCGCCTCCTCGTGGACAATCAAGCTGCAATTCGTTTTAGCTAACAATCCTGAACCGCACAAAAAGAACGAAACATATCGCAGTGAGATATCACATACATTCGAGAATTAGTGTCGGAAAAGAAGATTGTATTAGAATATATCGAAACAAATAATCAAGTAGCTGATATGTTCACGAAGTCTGTAGGACCGTTTGCGTTTAAAAGAACTTTAGTTATAGAATTGGTCTTATGTAACCCGAATACAATTTTTAGGGAGAGTGTTGTGGAGAAAATTGTATTAGTTTAGTTTCGCCTCTTATATGTGTATTGTCTATGCTTGTTATCTTTACGTTCGATACACTGCGTTTGCGCGCGACTGTTACTTTCTAGCGTTCGTTACCTCTTCCCAGACTGAGCACGACGCTCGCCTCGATCAGTTCGCATTTTTTATTGGCCACTGTACTCCCTTATTAACAGAGCATTATAATAAACGTAAATCGTAACCATATTGACTTGTTATAAAGACCCTAATTACAACAGCAGTTAAATAAGTTGGAAAAATATATGTATCATTGCAATTAAAATGGATAACAAATTTTTAAACGATTCAAATTTAGATGATGGATTTGAAGATAAAAATGTGGAAAATAATATTCGGTGGCGTTTGCCAAAAAGATATATTTGTGACTGGGTAAATCCTATTGAGTTTTACGAAGATGAGCCTTTCCAAAAACGCTATAGATTCAGTAAAAAAGCTGTAATTGATATTCTGTTACCACTAGTAAACCGCAAACAGCTACAGCGAAACGCAGACTGCCGATTTCTCCAATAATCCTTTTGATAACTTTGCGATTTTATGCAACAAGTAGTTTTCAAGTATGTTTATAAATTTTGCCTTATACTTGTGAAATCTTTCTTATATTTTTGATGTACTTTTTATTCAGATTGTTAACGGAGATATTAGAGGAGTCAGTCAAGCATCGATCGGTATCACGTATTGTTGCACGAGTATCAACAATTTTAGCATCTTATTTAAAACAGTACATAATGAACGTTTTTGGATTCGCAGTCCATAATTATACTAGCTAATATATTGTATTTATAACCTTGTATAAAAAATGTTTTGAGGCAATGACAGTCAAAGTCAGTTCAAAGTTAGGTTATTTATTCGCGCTCTTGGTTTAAATTGTACTCTGAACAGTGGCATAAATCATAAAATACATAAAGTTCCTACAGAACAAGCTCCTTCTGGAAGGAGACATGAAGGCTTTATTATGAAACAAGGAGGTCTTGATAAAATAAGGAATCCTCCAATAAGGCTTCCTCAGTCCTTAAGATAAGAACCATCTATGAATACGGGCAAGTGTTAGGCGCGTTTTTTTTAACGTGGTGTCCCTATTAGGCTTAATCCTATTTTTCTATATAACGTTTTTTTGTAGAGAATTTTTTAAGTTCCATTTTTGCTTCCTCATAGAGGAAGCTTTGTTTTCGTGAATTTCATATATGAACCTTTGATTGCGTATAAAGTTGGGTCTAGTCAATCAAATTTAAATGAATTATATATGAAATAGGGGTAGAAGAAACCAACGAAGAGATTGGTTTTTGAGTTTTTTCTGCCAATATGTTCAGATCGTTGTAAAACGTCGAAATATCGCCTAAAAAAAAATGTCCGTCTGTATGTATGTATGTGAGTATGTGTGTGCATCTGTTGTCCGTATGTGCTCTAATTTCCGCAAATATTGAGATATCGGGCTGTTTTTTTTTTAATCGATAGAGTATCATTCAAGGAAGGTTGGTATTGAATTTGGCGATAATCGGTAAAGTTCTTTTTTAAAAAAATTTTGAATTTTTTTAAAAATGTTCGTGGTAGCTTTAACTTTCGCAAATATTCAGATATCGATCTATTTCTAATTTTATTATATTTTTCAGTCTTTTCTACCCTTATTTCATATATAATTTTTTAAGATTTGGTTGATTAGACCCAGCTTTATACGCGATCAAAGGTCCATAATTTTGATCGCATATAAAGCTAAGTCTAATCAACCGAATTTAAAAGAATTATATATGAAATAGGGGTAGAAAAGACCGAAGTAAAAATTGTTTTTTGAGTTTTTGATACCAATGTGTTGCTTATGTTCAAAAACGTCGAATTTAAATTTTTTTATTTATAAGAATTAGAAAAATTAAAAAATCGGTTTCCAGAACATCGGTAACGAAAAAATACTCTATAGCACTCGCCGGAAAATTCTACCCCTATTTTATATGGTTTTAATACAAATTCGGTCTAATAGTTTTTAAGTTAATAACGTTTTTTTTTAATTTTTCTAATTCTTACAGGTGATGTATTTCCCGGAAAATTCTACTCCAATTTCATATATAATTCTTTAATATTTGGTTGATTAGACTTAGCTTTATATGCGATCAAAGGTCCATGAGGAAGCAATGTAGGTTTCTTAAAAAATATGCTTACTTGCTTACTTTAAAAATATGAGGAAGCAATGTACAAGTTTCTACTTGCACCCTGTTTTATAATAATCTCATCAGAAATAAATATTGTTTGGTTCTTTACTGAATCAATCTGTGAGAGAAAATTTGCCAAAAGTGCATTTGTTGCCGAATTCTGACTTAATTATAGGACTTCTGAATATACTATATTTTTAGTTTTATTTCTCTTTAGTGTATCAGAATATATTGATTTTTAGCGATTCCTATTCTAGATAAACCAACATAAAGTTGTCCGTGTGAGAAACACTCTTTTCTTAAATCTATGCCTACAAATTTGAAAGTTTGTCCTTGTGATTTATTAATCGTTAACGCAAAAGAAACTTTAACTGGAAATTGTAAACGTTTGAAGGAAAATGGTAAGTCATTTGAAATCATTGGAATACGCGGAATATACGCTAACTCCCCTTCTGCGGGGCCGATAAGTATAATGGCTTCAATGATGTTGTTACGCAATTCTTTAATTTGAAGTCGCGTACCATTGCATAATTTCGGTGGAATTAAGTTGCGCAGTAAGATGATTGGTATACCAATCTTCAAAATCAGACGGTGTGGTGGAAGACCAGACGAATTTAAACTATTTAAAAATTCTTGGGGATAATATACTGTATCTTCCATATTAACCACAGTATCGATTGATTTGTACTCTTTATTATTCCCTTTAATTTTTTTCGAAATGATATCATTAATGTCATTCACAGATTCGTTTCTTGGAGATACAATGACTCTTTCACACAACCATTTATAATTTTTCTGCAATAAACATTCCACATTTGGATAAATCTTCGTAATTAAATCATTTGTACTTACCCACTTGTCCCAGTTTTTAGTCAATTTCTATTAAACTATTATCATTAGGAATATTTTCATCGCCAAGGTGCAGTAACTTTGTCGTAAAATTATTTTCTCCTCCTCCTAAACTGGCTCTCATATTGGTTCGCAATTCAAATGTTTGTATGGTACTCCACATTGCCGAGGATTTCAAACATGCTTTAACTATATCAGCGCGGGTTCCCCTTACAATTACAGGTAATGTCTGTCGAAAATCGCCTGCAAAAACTAAAGTTACGCCACCCATGAATTTTTCACTATGTCTCAAATCTTGGAGTGTTCGATTGATTGTTTCCATATGTGCCCTATGGCTCATTATTGCGCATTCTCATCCCATATAAGTAAGGAAATCTCTTGTAATACTTTACCTAGTGGTCCATTTTTACGTATTGAGCAAACAGTTTCTTGCTGTACAGATACATTTAGGGGTAATGTAAAAGTGGAATGTACCGTTTTTCCACCACTTAGTAACGTTGCTCCTATACATGATGAAGCAACAGCTAAAGCCATTTTACCAGAAGATCTAACTTTAGCTAATATAAGGTTAGTGAGAAATGTCTTTCCTGTACCTCCAGGTGCGTCTATGAAAAATATCTTTTCCTCATTTTGCGCTCGACGCTATCTAGTATTTTGTTAAATGCTTGACGTTGATCCGGCACTAACTTACGATAATTTTCTTTGATATATGCACTGAGAAAAATAATTATTTTTTTCAAAAAAATTTTGTTGATTTAACAAAACCGGATGATTGTATGTTGCCAAGCGGATGATTTGATTGGCTTAACAAAATATTTGTACAAAATATTTTTTTTTGTTTTGTTCTTTTTAACTATTTTGTTTGTGGACTATATTGATTTGTTCTTTTTAACTAAATATTTTATACTATCAATTATACATAATATAACATTAACTATATATTTCTTTGAATAAATATACTATTTTTAAAAACGTTAATGTTCTTGATTCAATAAAATTATTTTATCGAGTTAACAAAATTGATCATTAACTTTAAAAAAATGATTTTGTATAATACCATTATATTGCGAACACATTCGTTGTTAAGTTGTTTGAATAAATATACACTTATTAATAGCTCGTAATTTGGCCGTTTTCTATTGTATAACCATTTTTAAAATTTAATTATTTTATTTTGTTCAAATAATAGACGTGTACTTAATTTAATAAAATAAATAATTGGATCAATAAATTGAAAAATCAACAAAATTGTTTAGTTGATTTAACAAAACCGGATGATTGTATGTTGCCAAGCAAATTTGTTTTGTTGATTCAACAAAATTTTTCCCTCAGTGTGCATTTAACTGATTACTGTCATATGGTTGTTTCAGTATTGCTTCAAAAAGATTATGATTTAAACGATTTGTTGACGGTAAACCAAATTTAGTCAAGTTTTTTTCATTTAATTCTAAAAGTTTATTTTCAATTTGAATCAAACTTAAATCAAACTTGAATCAAATTTAAATTGTACGAAGAAGACTGAAATATTAATTTTGCTCATCTACTTTTATGAACAACGGTTCCAAAAATACTGAAGACCAACAGATCACGGATACATTATTATATCCCTGACTTACCATATCTCCTATTAATGACAGATTCCTGAGATCTTTTGGTTCAAATTCCAAATTAAATCTGAAAAACGAAAAATCAATAATTCTCAGAGTCCCGTTGTCAAGGACACGCTTCGGCTTGAAGCTTCCGCGGAATTAAACGTCAATAACGAAAACTGACAGTACAGATATTATATAGATTATTACTCAAGAAAATTTAAAAAAATTAATTTTAAAAGTAGTAAATTTATTTTAAAAGTAGAATGTGTTTTTCTTAAAATTGTTTTAAAAAAATTAAAAGAAATAAAATTTACGTAATATTAAAATAAAAAATTGATGTGTATTCGAGAAAATGATTCGTCTTTTGTTTTAAGTATCGATAATAATTTCGTCCGCCAGTGAATAAAATCAGCAATTCAATTTATTTCTCGATTAACTGGCGCAATATATACAAGAATGCACAACGTTTTTCGGCTCTATATTCGAGCCCTTTTCAAGTGCGAACTGAAACAGGAACAGCGAAAAAGAAAAACAATATAAATCAATCGAGACAAATATTAAGTTAACGACGTTATTAAATATTGAGCAATACCTATCATCTATTGACTCGTCACATAATTAGTACAGATTCCTGAGTTCACGAGCATGTTCCCGCATGGCCCTAAAGGTCAGCTGTGGACAAATCTTAATTTGTAACAACAATGATATATGAGGAGAGAAAGCAACAATCAAGAAAAACTTACGAATTTCATAATAGGATTTCGCGTATGACTAGTTCTTCGTTGCGACATGTTACATGTATGCGAGTACTTGGGAAACTGAGCGGACAAAGAAAGAAACAAGGTGTCCCGAGGTAGAAATATAAACAAACTGACATGATGACACTGTCGTATATCGTATTTAAATTCTCGGTATCTTTTTTTAAATTGATCGTGTTCTTATTTTTCTTTATAAAGAACATTTCAGCGATCTCTCTCATTTTCAAGTGAGGTTCTTTGTGTAATATTTTCGGATCTGACCACTTAAAATTGTAGTCATTCTGTATCCGGTGCTTGCTTACGACAGAGAAATTGCTGTCATGTTTTTTAATATCGCTGAAATGTTCTTTCACTCTTGTCTCGAGATGTCTCTTCGTCTGCCCAATGTAAGACGCGTCGCAATTCTCACAATCAATTTTGTAAACCACATTAGTTTCCCTGTTAGTCGCCAATCTATCCTTGCCCCTCCTGATGACAGCACTGAGTTTTTTCGGTATCTTATATACCACGTCACAGCGGACTCTCTCAAGAATACCCCGTATGCCCGCGCTTAAGCCCTTCACATAAGGGATCACCGGGAAACGTTGTGCATTCTTGTATATATTGCGCCAGTTAATCGAGAAATAAATTGAATTGCTGATTTTGTTTTAAGGTTTAGAAATTAATAGAAATTACAGAAAAATCTAAAAAAATACATTTATTGATTAGAAAAAAAGTGAAAAAAAAGAAAAACAGAAAATTAATAACATATTGATGAAATAAGTTTTAGTGAAAATAAAAGTGTTGTAAGATTTAAAAATTAAAAAAAAAACGTATTTAGAAAAAAATATTAAAAAAAATATAAAATTAATTTGTTAAAAAAAAGAGAAAAAATTAATAACATTTTTAGGACATAAGTTTTAGGGAAAATAAGAAGGAAATAACGTGGGATAAAGTTTTTGGATCGTTAAAATTAATAGAAATTATATAAAAAAAAACATTTATTCATTAGAAAAAAAATAAAATTAATTTGTAAAAAAAGAGAAAAGAGAAAATTAATAACATTTTGGTGAAATAAATTTTAGTGAAAATAAGAGTACATTATACATTTTATATTACTCACCAGAAAATTCTTAATTCTTTAAGATTCCGTCAATTATTTTCCGAAAAATTAAAGAAATTAAAAAAATCGGTTTCCAGAAGATCGGTAACGAAAAACTATACACTCTATAACACTTCTCGGAAAATTCTACCCCTACTTCGTGTACAATGCTTTC
Source organism: Temnothorax ravouxi (assembly GCA_030770255.1). Classification (NCBI taxonomy): domain Eukaryota; kingdom Metazoa; phylum Arthropoda; class Insecta; order Hymenoptera; family Formicidae; genus Temnothorax; species Temnothorax ravouxi. The sequence continues at coordinate 47,885 of JASTWP010001923.1, read as the reverse complement.
AAAATCGGTCCAATAGTTTCTAAGATTACTCCGAACAACAGTACAAACTTTTTCCATATAATAGTAGAGATTATTTAATATTTATCCGTTTAAGCTTCCGATACGTTGAAAATCGGGTTGGTGCTACTCGTTTTATCAAAAAACGGCCATAATAGCGAAAGTAACGTTATTGGGATCGACGTCTCATATATAGCGGACATGTCTGATTTAATATTATGAAACTGTCACAATATCTTTTTCAGGTAATGACGCCAAAGCCATTAAGCCTTTGTAAGTATTTCCTCTGATTGCTTCGAATTTGCTCTCTTTTTTCCTATGATTTTTCTAATATTTTTACATAACGCCTAGAAAATATTATAAAGATTTAAATAAATAATTAAAAATA
>JASTWP010001923.1:0-45000 GCA_030770255.1 Temnothorax ravouxi | reverse complement strand
AATTAATATCTATATTTTATTTAGGCACATAGCTCTCTCTACTCCTAAATCTAACTCCTAAATCTTTTCCTTCCTGAATTATAGTGTTTATAAATATTTATTTTATTTACAATTTTTACATTTATAAATAAATAAATATATATATATTTTTTTAATATGCATGTATGTATATATATATATATATATATATATATATATATATATATAATGCATATTTAAAAGTTATAAATATAAAAATTGTAAATATGACTAAATAAATATTTACAAATGTGACGTAGCGCATCGTCGATTTGCCAACTCGAGACTAGGGTGCGTTTCGATATTTACTGTAAGTACTGACGATATGACGTCATTGAGTAGAACTGCAGGAGCGTTCCGTAATTACTTCTGTTGCTTTTACCGCATATAACGCTGCAATAACGGAACGATATCCGCAGTACTGCTCTCTTGTTATGTATAAGAAAAAAATATAACCTATCTTAACCTATAAGAGACACGACGTGACACGACGATAGAACCACCTATTCTAAATATATAGAAAAAAATTTTGTATTTAAACAATAATGTTGGAAAAGTCATGTCTATAAAATAAATAACAATTTTCAGATTTATGAAAATATCGAAATTATTTATTATTATATTAATTATATTAATTTAGTAACCTTTTCGGGCTTTTTCCGCATTTTCGTGACTAACAATTACTGTATATTTCTCGTTTGTTATTTTCCAGGTTCACAAAAACCAAACCTATGTGAACCTGGCACCCAACTTCCGAAAAATTAATTTTTTTACGGAAAACGTTAGCATTTTGTTTGCAGTAACAAAAATTTCGTTTGTAGTTTAATACATTAAAAATTATAAAAATTACTTGCACCCCACTTTGAGATATCTCAAGTCCGTTTGCGCCATCTTCTTTAGAATCATTTGTAGTTGTTTGTAGTGCTTTTTGTTTCGTTTGTAGTTGAACCATTTAAAAGTTACAACAATTTAAAAAAATAAATAAAACCTAACTTTGTCATTTGTCGAGATATTTCAAATCAGCTTGCGTCATCTTCTTCAGAATTATTTGTAGTTGTTTGTAGTGCTTTTCTTTTTGTTTGTAGTTGCACCGTTCAAAAGTTATTATATTTTGCAATAAACAAATGTGTAACTTTGCCAATTTTGAAGATATCTCAAATCCGTCTGCGCCATCTTCTTCAGAATCGTTTGTAGTTGTTTGTAGTGCTTTTCTTTTTGTTTGTAGTTGCACCGTTCAAAAGTTATTATATTTTTGCAATAAACAAAAAGTGTAACTTTGCCAATTTTGGAGATATCTCAAATCCGCTTGCACCATTTTCTTCAGAATTGTTTGTAGTTGTTTGTAATGGTTTTCGTTTCGTTTAAAATATCTCCAAAATTGGCAAAGTTACACTTTTTGTTTATTGCAAAAATATAATAACTTTTGAACGGTGCAACTACAAACGAAAAGAAAAGCACTACAAACAACTACAAACGATTCTGAAGAAGATGGCGCAAGCAGATTTGAGATATCTCCAAAATTGGCAAAGTTACTCTTTTTGTTTATTGCAAAAATATAACAACTTTTAAACGGTGCAACTATAAACAAAAAGAAAAGCACTACAAACAACTACAAACGATTCTGAAGAAGATGGCGCAAGCGGATTTGAGATATCTCCAAAATTAGCAAAATTACATTTTTTGTTTATTGCAAAAATATAACTTTTGAATGGTGCAACTATAAACAAAAAAAGCACTACAAACGATTCTGAAGAAGATGGCGCAAGCGGATTTGAGATATCTTCAAAATTAGCAAAGTTACTCTTTTTGTTTATTGCAAAAATATAATAACTTTTAAACGCTGCAACTATTATACAAACGAAAAGAAAAGCACTACAAACAACTACAAACAATTCTGAAGAAGATGGCACAAGCGGATTTGAGATATCTCCAAAATTGGCAAAGTTACACTTTTTGTTTATTGCAAAAATAACTTTTGAACGGTGCAACTACAAACGGAAAGGAAAGCACTACAAACAACTACAAACAATTCTTGACTTTGAGATATTTCAAAGTAAGGTGCGAGTAATTTTTATAATTTTTAATGTATTAAACTACAAACAAAATTTTTGTTATTACAAACAACTACAAACAAAATGCTAACGTTTTCCGTAAAAAATTAATTTTTTGAAAGTCGGGTGCCGGTTCACATAGGTAAGGACCAATTCTCTAAAGGTGCCGCCATAGCCGCCATGTTCTTACTGCAAATGCCTCACCTCGCGAGCCGCAGTAATGAAAGTAGGAAGTGACGACAAAATCTATGACGTCACATGAACACGTTCGGGTGCGTTTCGATATTTACTGTAAGTACTGACGATATGACGTCATTGAGTAGAACTGCAGGAGCGTTCCGTAATTACTTCTGTTGCTTTTACCGCATATAACGCTGCAATAACGGAACGATATCCGCAGTACTGCTCTCTTGTTATGTATAAGAAAAAAATATAACCTATCTTAACCTATAAGAGACACGACGTGACACGACGATAGAACCACTTATTCTAAATATATAGAAAAAAAATTTTGTATTTAAACAATAATGTTGGAAAAGTCATGTCTATAAAATAAATAACAATTTTCAGATTTATGAAAATATCGAAATTATTTATTATTATATTAATTATATTAATTTAGTAACCTTTTCGGGCTTTTTCCGCATTTTCGTGACTAACAATTACTGTATATTTCTCGTTTGTTACCTTCCAGGTTCACAAAAACCAAACCTATGTGAACCTGGCACCCAACTTCCGAAAAATTAATTTTTTTACGGAAAACGTTAGCATTTTGTTTGCAGTAACAAAAATTTTGTTTGTAGTTTAATACATTAAAAATTATAAAAATTACTTGCACCCCACTTTGAGATATCTCAAGTCCGTTTGCGCCATCTTCTTTAGAATCATTTGTAGTTGTTTGTAGTGCTTTTTGTTTCGTTTGTAGTTGAACCGTTTAAAAGTTACAACAATTTAAAAAAATAAATAAAACCTCACTTTGTCATTTGTCGAGATATTTCAAATCAGCTTGCGTCATCTTCTTCAGAATTATTTGTAGTTGTTTGTAGTGCTTTTCTTTTTGTTTGTAGTTGCACCGTTCAAAAGTTATTATATTTTGCAATAAACAAAAAGTGTAACTTTGCCAATTTTGAAGATATCTCAAATCCGTCTGCGCCATCTTCTTCAGAATCGTTTGTAGTTGTTTGTAGTGCTTTTCTTTTTGTTTGTAGTTGCACCGTTCAAAAGTTATTATATTTTTGCAATAAACAAAAAGTGTAACTTTGCCAATTTTGGAGATATCTCAAATCCGCTTGCACCATCTTCTTCAGAATTGTTTGTAGTTGTTTGTAATGGTTTTCGTTTCGTTTAAAATATCTCCAAAATTGGCAAAGTTACACTTTTTGTTTATTGCAAAAATATAATAACTTTTGAACGGTGCAACTACAAACGAAAAGAAAAGCATTACAAACAACTACAAACGATTCTGAAGAAGATGGCGCAAGCGGATTTGAGATATCTCCAAAATTGGCAAAGTTACTCTTTTTGTTTATTGCAAAAATATAATAACTTTTGAACGGTGCAACTACAAACGAAAAGAAAAGCACTACAAACAACTACAAACGATTCTGAAGAAGATGGCGCAAGCGGATTTGAGATATCTCCAAAATTCGCAAAGTTACTCTTTTTGTTTATTGCAAAAATATAACAACTTTTAAACGGTGCAACTATAAACAAAAAGAAAAGCACTACAAACATTTACAAACGATTCTGAAAAAGATGGCGCACAAGCGGATTTGAGATATCTTCAAAATTGGCAAAGTTACTCTTTTTGTTTATTGCAAAAATATAATAACTTTTGAACGGTGCAACTACAAACGAAAAGAAAAGCACTACAAACAACTACAAACAATTCTCGACTTTGAGATATCTCAAAAAATATATATATATTTTAAAGTAAGGTGCGAGTAATTTTTAAAATTTTTATAATTTTTAATGTATTAAACTACAAACAAAATTTTTGTTACTACAAACAACTACAAACAAAATGCTAACGTTTTCCGTAAAAAAATTAATTTTTTGAAAGTCGGGTGCCGGTTCACCGGGTTCACATAGGTAAGGACCAATTCTCCAAAGGTGCCGCCATAGCCGCCATGTTCTTACTGCGAATGCCTCACCTCGCGAGCCACAGTAATGAAAGTAGGAAGTGACGACAAAATCTATGACGTCACATGAACACGAAGACGCTTTGACAGCTTACTGCCGCGTATATTGGAACGGATTTACAGTGCTGCCAGTACTGCGAGTGAATAACGAAACGCAGCCGAAGACGCTTTGACAGCTTACTGCCGCGTATATTGGAACGGATTTACAGTGCTGCCAGTACTGCGAGTGAATAACGAAACGCAGCCTTAGTAGTCGGCGAGGCACGAGACACGATACCCGAAATGCGTGCAGGCATCGTGGATGTGGATGGTCGTGGCAACGTCGCATAGCCGGCGCGTGCCGCCGCGGCCGCATTATCATGCGTTTCCAACGCTTTGGACATAGCACGGAACAGAACCAAAAGATCGTGCACATAGCACGGAACAGAACCTATAGAGCGTGCACATAACGCGTTACCCATCAGAAATTTTCGTGGACATGGCTACGTAGTTCAATGTGCACGTTTGGTGCACATAGAGGCGCTCGTGGACGGGGACCACCTAAAACGCGGCCGTGACCACTCTCATTCTTCTCTCTGTATATATATTGAGTCAATTGCTTCATGTATATCTAGAAAGATTTCGTATCCTTACATCGTATTACCACCGCTGCCGGAAAAGAAAGTTCTCTACGCTTGGCAGAAAGTGCCGCTAGGGAATTTTTAAGTCGATTCTTGTGAATCAAGCTTGAATTCGATGTCTAGGTATCCCAGGTTGTCGATGACGAGGTCCAGATAGTGCGCTTCATAGTTTTCGGTGTCCAGGTGTAATAATACGTTGAATTCGATGTCTACGTGTTCCAGGTTGCCGATGACGAGGTCCACATAGTGCGCTCCGTACTTTTCGGTTTCTACGTGTATTAATACCTTGAATTCGATGTCCACGTGTTCCAGGTTGCCGATGACGGGATCCAGATAGTGCGCTTCATAGTTTTCGGTGTCCAGGTGTAATCGTACGTTGAATTCGATGTCTAGGTGTCCCAGGTTGCCGATGACGAGGTCTACATAGTGCGCTCCGTAGTTTTCGGTGTCTACGTGTATTAATACCTTGAATTCGATGTTCACGTGTTCCAGGTTGCCGATGACGGGATCCAGATAGTGCGCTTCATAGTTTTCGGTGTCCAGGTGTAATCGTACGTTGAATTCGACGTCTAGGTGTCCCAGGTTGCCGATGACGAGGTCTACATAGTGCGCTCCGTAATTTTCGGTGTCTACGTGTATTAATACCTTGAATTCGATGTCCACGCGTTCCAGGTTGCCGATGACGGGATCCAGATAGTGCGTTTCATAGTTTTCGGTGTCCAGGTGTAATCGTACGTTGAATTCGATGTCTATAGGTGTCCCAGGTTGCCGATGACGAGGTCTACATAGTGCGCTCCGTAGTTTTCGGTGTCTACGTGTATTAATACCTTGAATTCGATGTTCACGTGTTCCAGGTTGCCGATGACGGGATCCAGATAGTGCGCTTCATAGTTTTTGGTGTCCAGGTGTAATCGTACGTTGAATTCGATGTCTAGGTGTCCCAGGTTGCCGATGACGAGGTCTACATAGTGCGCTCCGTAGTTTTCGGTGTCTACGTGTATTAATACCTTGAATTCGATGTTCACGTGTTCCAGGTTGCCGATGACGGGATCCAGATAGTGCGCTTCATAGTTTTTGGTGTCCAGGTGTAATCGTACGTTGAATTCGATGTCTAGGTGCCCCAGGTTGCCGATGACGAGGTCTACATAGTGCGCTCCGTAGTTTTCGGTGTCTACGTGTATTAATACTTTGAATTCGATGTTCACGTGTCCCAGGTTGCCGATGACGGGATCCAGATAGTGCGCTTTATAGTTTTCGGTGTCCAGGTGTAATCGTACGTTGAATGCAATGTCTAGGTGTCCCAGGTTGCCGATGACGATGTCTAGATATTGAGCTCCGTAGTTTTTGGTGTCCAGGTGTACTAATACGTTGAATGCGATGTTTAGGTGTCCCAGGTTGCCGATGACGATGTCTAGATAGTGAGCTCCGTAGTTTTCGGTGTCTACGTGTATTAATACCTTGAATTCGATTTCTAGGTGTCCCATGTTGCTGATGACGAGGTCCACATAGTGCGCTTCGTAGTTTTCGGTGTCCAGGTGTAATAATACGTTGAATGCGATGTATAGGTGTTCCAGGTTGCCGATGACGATGTCTAGATAATGAGCTCCGTAGTTTTCGGTGTCTACGTGTATTTAATACCTTGAATTCGATGTCTACGTGTCCCAGGTTGCCGATGACGGGATCCATATAGTGCGCTCCGTAGTTTTTGGTGACTAGGTGTATTAATAACTTTAAATCCGAATGTAGGACACGTAGATATCAAATTTGAGGTATTAATACACGTAGACACCGAAAACTACGGAGCGCACTATGTGGATCTCGTCATCGGCAACGTGGGACATCGAATTCAACGTATCATTACACCTGGACACCGAAAACTATGGAGCGCACTATTTGTAACTCGTTATCGGCAACCTGGGATACCTAGACATCGAATTCAAGCTTGATTCATAAGAATTGACTTAAAAATTTTCTAGCGGCAGAACTAAAATTATGTCATGACATAAAAATTCGTTGAATTAAAATTATGTCTAGACGAACATTTCTACCGCAAGCACAAGCGATTACTATTTTAAAAAATCGTTTTCGAAAAGTAAAAGATGTTTCGTGGACATTGTCAAAAATAATCAATGCCGGTCAAGAGTCAGACCAACAAGCTGGAAAAAGTACTGTTGAGCCGATACCTGCTTTGCAAAATGAAGATGGAGTTTCATGCTACGCAAATTCAGTAATACAATGTTTCTTGCAGTCAAGTATTATTAGGAAAGTGTTGCTTAAAGTTAATAAAGATGATTTAAGTATATTAGCGCATAAATATGACAAACGATTACCTAATTTGAATGCTAATGCGATACGGACAGATTTAAAAGAGCGCTTTACGAGTCGTGGTGATGAAAAACCGGCAAAACGAGATGCTCTTGAATTTTTTATTGCCATTTGCACAAAATATAATTACATAAGAAATTTGGTCGGGCATCAAGTTACTCGTACTACTAAGTGCATTAGCAACTCATGTGGTTATACGACAAAAGATAATATTACTGATAACATAGTTGTTCCAATTTCTATTAATAATTTGAAGAAGAAAAGTTATAATCTTAATAATTTATTGAAGGATACATTTTTAAATTGGGGTCCGTTATATGGAAAAACATGCCAATTTTGTGCAGGAAATTAGTATTTAGAAATGAATTAACGTTGACGAAAGAAATAGTTATCATTCATTTAATTTTGTTCTCGTCACAGTATAATAAATTAGTGAAAATACCACAGACATTTAATTTAACTGGCATATCAACAACTAAAATATCGATAGCTAAACAGCAGTGTAAAGTAATGAATACTATATTTCATCAGGGTACATCTATTGAAGATGGTCATTATACAAGTATGTGTAGAGAATGGACATTTTGGATTAAATTTGATGATGAAAAAATTATAGAAAATAATCGATGGCCTACAGGTGCTAAAGGTATTTATATATTATTTTTGGAAAAAGTTGGTAAAAAATAATTTATACAAGCAACGTAATATAGATGCATATTTTACACAAAAGCAATGTCCGGCAATGTATATATATATATTAACAACTTCAGACACGTTTCTTTATAAGGTGTAATGTTTTTCTGTTAAGATTAAAATGCGTAACACTACAAAAAGGCGTGATATCCGTACAAAATTACTTTTTTCAAAAAAAGGTAAAAAAATGAGGAAAATAGCTTCTGACTAGGCAAATGCTATCTGCCTGGCCAAATAGCTTTCACCATTTATTCTTGCTATTTTCCTAGTCAAATGCTATTTTCCTAGGCAGATGCTATTTGACTGAACCGCTGTTAGGCAAATGGGGTAAATCTGAAGAATAGTGGCCTCCTCATGTGTGCAACTTCTATAAAGCAGGGCATACACACGTGTGTATGTGCCCTGCTTTAACGAAAATCACAATTTCTGTAAAGCAGGACATACACACATGTGTGTGTGCTCATGATGATCGCTACATCACGTCGGTATGACAGGATTTCTAACCTAATAAGAATCATCAACTTTAATGCTAAATATCTCGTCTCGCGGGGCAGAGCGACACTTTTTTCTGCCAGATTCGGTTGTTTTGTGCAAAAACGCGTCGAGTAAGCCTAATTTCATCGATTTCTGTGCTGGGATAGCTAAACTGAAGAATTTCCCAAATACATGCTTCGCGGAATACCATTTGCCTAACAGCGGTTCAGTCAAATAGCCTAGGAAAATAGCATTTGACTAGGAAAATAGCAAGAATAAATGGTGAAAGCTATTTGGCCAGGCAGATAGCATTTGCCTAGTCAGAAGCTATTTTCCTAAAATAACAATTTGCCTACGATATATATAATATAGATTGATTCTTATGAATCAAGCTTGAATTCGATGTTTAGGTATCCCAGGTTGCCGATGACGAGGTACAGATAGTGCGCTTCATAGTTTTCAGTGCCCAGGTGTAATAATACGTTGAATGCGATGTCTACGTGTTCCAGGTTGCCGATGACGAGGTCCACATAGTGCGCTCCGTAGTTTTCGGTGTCTACGTGTATTAATACCTTGAATTCGATGTCCACGTGTCCCAGGTTGCCGATGACGGGATCCAGATAGTGCGCTTCATAGTTTTCGGTGTCCAGGTGTAATCGTACGTTGAATTCGATGTCTAGGTGTCCCAAGTTGCCGATGACGAGGTCCACATAGTGTGCTCCGTAGTTTTCGGTGTCTGCGTGTATTAATACCTCGAATTCGACGTCCACATGTCCCATGTTGCCGATGACGGAATCTAGATAGTGCGCTTCATAGTTTTCGGTGTCCAGGTGTAATCGTACGTTGAATGCGATGTCTAGGTGTCCCAGGTTGCCGATGACGATGTCTAGATAGTGAGCTCCGTAGTTTTCGGTGTCCAGGTGTAATAATACGTTGAATGCGATGTCTAGGTGTTCCAGGTTGCCGATGACGATGTTTAGATAGTGAGCTCCGTAGTTTTCGGTGTCTACGTGTATTAATACATTGAATTCGATTTCTAGGTGTCCCAGGTTGCCGATGACGAGGTCCACATAATGCGCTTCGTAGTTTTCGGTGTCCAAGTGTAATAATACGTTGAATGCGATGTCTAGGTGTCCCAGGTTGCCGATGACGATGTCTAGATAGTGAGCTCCGTAGTTTTCGGTGTCTACGTGTATTAATACCTTAAATTCGATTTCTAGGTGTCCCAGGTTGCCGATGACGAGTTCCACATAGTGCGCTTCGTAGTTTTTGGTATCCAGGTGTAATAATACGTTGAATGCAATGTCTAGGTGTCCCAGGTTGCCGATGACGATGTCTAGATAGTGAGCTCCGTAGTTTTCGGTGTCTACGTGTATTAATACCTTGAATTCGATGTCCACGTGTCCCAGGTTGCCGATGACGGAATCCACATAGTGCGCTCCGTAGTTTTCGGTGTCTACGTGTATTAATACCTTGAAATTGATGTCTAGGTGTCCCAGGTTGCTGATGACGAGGTCCAGATAACGCGCTCCGTAGTTTTTGGTGTCTAGGTGTAATAATACCTCGAATTTGATGTTTACGTGTTTCAGGTTGCCGATGACGAGGTCCACATAGTGCGCTTCGTAGTTTTTGGTGACTAGGTGTATTAATAACTTTAAATCCGAATGCAGGACACGTAGATATTGAATTTGAGGTATTAATACACGTAGACACCGAAAACTACGGAGCGCACTATGTGGATCTCGTCATCGGCAACGTGGGACACCTAGACATCGAATTCAACGTATTATTACACCTGGACACCGAAAACTATGGAGCGCACTATTTGTAACCCGTTATCGGCAACCTGGGATACCTAGACATCGAATTCAAGCTTGATTCATAAGAATCGGCTTAAAAATTCCCTAGCGGCAGAACTAAAATTATGTCATGACATAATAAAAATTCGTTGAATTAAAATTATGTCTAGACATAATAAAAACTGGACAAATTAAAATTATGTCTAGACATAATAAAAATTGGATGAATTAAAATTATGTCTTGACATAATAAAAATTGGATGAATTAAAATTATGTCTGACATAAAAATAATTCCGCATTTTTATTATGATGTGTATACACATAATTTTAATTCATACAATTTTTATTATGTGTACACATAATTTGTTTTTGAATGAACGTAAAACGTATTTGTTACAATATCTATCCATTATTGAAAATCGATATGCGCGACAAAAGCTCTTGTATATCATTAATTATGTTATTATTTATTATATATATTTCTATCCATATATTTTCAGTATTATTACACGTATTAGTACACGTATTAGTACACGTCAGCGTGGTGTGTATGTGCGAGCGAGTGATATGGGTGTGAGTAATGTGTGTGCGCGTGTGTGTGTGTGTGTATTTTTGTATGTGTGTGTGTGTGTGTGTGTGTGTGTGTGTGTGTGTGTGTGTGTGTGTGTGTGACGGTGAATAATGCGGCTTATAATTAAGTATACAATAAGTTTAGATTTTAAAGCGATTAAAATTAAATATAGAATAAGTATAAAATATAAGTAATGTTTACATTTGTAAAAGGTCCCTCTCTCTCTCTCTCTCTCTCTCTCTCTCTAGCAGCGCCAAGTTTTTTGACAAGAAAAATTTATGTATTTTAATAAAATATTTTAATTTTGTACTGTTACCTCTGTAATTCTTTGCGATGCGATTAAATCTTTTAAAATACATATATAAACTTTGTATTTAAATACCTTGTATTTTCTTGTTGGGTTTAAATATTTTAATAAAATATTTGTATTTTGTATTGTTACCTCTGTAATTCTTCACCTCGAAAAAACCTAAGTAACAAGTGGTAGACCGTAATCTTTGTATCTCGAAAAATACACCAAGAAAAAAAATTGATAATCCCAAGAAATATTTAGTTCGATACGTTCAACTAAACATTTTAGTTAGTCAACTAGATATTAGTTGTTTGAACAATTTATTTCGTATTTTTAATCAAGATTTAATTAATTCAACTAATGTTTAGTTAACTAACTAAAATATTTAGTTGAACGTATCGGACAAAATATATCTTAAGATTGACAAATTTTTTATCTCAGTGTATGTTCTCTCTGTAATTGGCGCTGTAATTTAAAAAGAGATATTATTTCTTTTTTGTAATTGTAATAGATCACTTGAAGCACGACTCATTTTTGATAAGGTAACGTAATTTTGTGATGTGTATCACTTGAGTTATAATTTTTTGGAAATAAAAATACTGCTGCTTAAGTTTTTTCGAGATTTTTCGAGATACAAAGATTACGTCTATCACTTGTTACCGGTTTTTTTAGGTAAATATACTACTGCTTAGGTTTTTTCGAAATTTTTTGAGATGAAAAAAGATTACGTCTACCACTTGTTACTTAGATTTTTTTTAGGTATAATATTACCACTGTTTTTTTTCGAGGTAACAACATACATAGATACACTAATACGCGTGTACTTGGCGCCTTTCTTTACCTTTTTTTTAAAAAAGGTAATTTTGTACAGATATCATGCTTTTTTGTAGTATTACGCATTTTATAAACAGTATGTACAGGGTGTTATTTCGAGGTATAATACTACCACTGTCTTTTTAATACATATGTACTACTATGCGTGTACTTGGCGCATTTTTTTTACTTTTTTTGAAAAAGGTAATTTTGTACGGATATCACGCCTTTTTGTATTCAGGCTTGATTTATAAGAATCGACTTGAAAATTCCCTAGCGGCAGAACTAAAACTATGTCACGACATAATAAAAATTCATCCAATTTTTATTATGTTTAGACATAATTTTAATTAGTCCAATTTTTATTATGTCTAGACATAATTTTAATTCAGCGAATTTTTATTATGTTATGACATAGTTTTAGTTCTGCCGCTAGGGAATTTTCAAGTCGATTCTTATGAATCAAGCTTGAATTCGATGTTTAGGTATCCCAGGTTGCCGATGACGGGTTCCAAATAGTGCGCTCCATAGTTTTCGGTGTCCAGGTGTAATAATACGTTGAATTCGATTTCTAGGTGTCCCAGGTTGCCGATAACGAGGTCCACAGTTTTCAGTGTCTACGTGTATTAATACCTCGAATTCGATATCTACGTGTCCTACATTCGGATTTAAAGTTTATTAATACACCTAGACACCAAAAACTACGAAGCGCACTATGTGGACCTCGTTATCGGCAACCTGGGACACCTAGAAATCGAATTCAAGGTATTAATACACGTAGACACCGAAAACTACGGAGCTCACTATCTAGACATCGTCATCGGCAACCTGGGACACCTAGACATCGCATTCAACGTATTATTACACCTGGACACCAAAAACTACGAAGCGCACTATGTGGACCTCGTCATCAGCAACTTGGGACACCTAGACATCGAATTCAGCGTACGATTACACCTGGACACCGAAAACTATGAAGCGAACTATCTGGATCCCGTCATCGGCAACCTGGGACACGTGGACATCGAATTCAAGGTATTAATACACGTAGACACCGAAAACTACGGAGCGCACTATGTGAACCTCGTCATTGGCAACCTGGGACACGTAGACATCGAATTCAACGTATTATTACACCTGGACACCGAAAACTACGAAGCGCACTATGTGGACCTCGTCATCGGCAACTTGGAACACGTGGACATCAAATTCAAGGTATTAATACACGTAGACACCGAAAACTATGGAGCTCACTATCTAGACATCGTCATCGGCAACCTGGGACACCTATACATTGCATTCAACGTATTATTACACCTGGATACCAAAAACTACGAAGCGCACTATGTGGAACTCGTCATCGGCAACCTGGGACACCTAGAAATCGAATTTAAGGTATTAATACACGTAGACACCGAAAACTACGGAGCTCACTATCTAGACATCGTCATCGGCAACCTGGGACACCTAGACATCGCATTCAACGTATTATTACACTTGGACACCGAAAACTACGAAGCGCATTATGTGGACCTCGTCATCGGCAACCTGGGACACCTAGAAATCGAATTCAATGTATTAATACACGTAGACACCGAAAACTACGGAGCTCACTATCTAAACATCGTCATCGGCAACCTGGAACACCTAGACATCGCATTCAACGTATTATTACACCTGGACACCGAAAACTACGGAGCTCACTATCTAGACATCGTCATCGGCAACCTGGGACACCTAGACATCGCATTCAACGTACGATTACACCTGGACACCGAAAACTATGAAGCGCACTATCTAGATTCCGTCATCGGCAACATGGGACATGTGGACATCGAATTCGAGGTATTAATACACGCAGACACCGAAAACTACGGAGCGCACTATGTGGACCTCGTCATCGGCAACTTGGGACACCTAGACATCGAATTCAACGTACGATTACACCTGGACACCGAAAACTATGAAGCGCACTATCTGGATCCCGTCATCGGCAACCTGGGACACGTGGACATCGAATTCAAGGTATTAATACACGTAGACACCGAAAATTACGGAGCGCACTATGTGGACCTCGTCATCGGCAACCTGGAACACGTAGACATCGAATTCAACGTATTATTACACCTGGACACCGAAAACTATGAATCGCACTATCTGTATCTCGTCATCGGCAACCTGGGATACCTAAACATCGAATTCAAGCTTGATTCATAAGAATCAATATATATTATATATATACTTAATTTAACTAAATAGAAATCTTCCTTCTGACCGATATGTCTATCGACCTTTAATAATTTACCTACTAGATCGTTCGAAATACGCGCGCGATATCGAAAACTGGCGATACTAACGCCACTAGCCGCCAGTGTCGAAAAAGTGAAAGCGACATTTCTCTGTTATCTGTTTGTTACACGTATGTTATAATTATCGAGATCTCAACATCTCGGGTACTCGCAACCCGTCGCGTCGCGTAAAAGAGTCACGGTGCGGTCTCGCTCCGCGTGTACTTGGCGCGAGACACTACCGTGTCTCTTGATCGGCGTTAGGAAGTAGTATCTTAAAAAAAATTTTTCACATTTTGGATTTGCGTCGCAATATCTCCGCTCGTAGGGCACGTAGCGGAAAATTATATAGGAGATACCCCCCTTATTTTGAACCCAACTATCGATCAAGCCTACTTAGAACTTGATCCGTTCACTCGTTATCGAGATCTCAACATCTCGGGTACTCGCAACCCGTCGCGTCGCGTAAAAGAGTCACGGTGCGGTCTCGCTCCGCGTGTAACTTGACGCGAGACACTACCGTGTCTCTTGATAAAAATAGAAAAAAATTCCTGCTTTCGGGGGAGATGCGGTAGAGCCCCTCCCCCGCCCACACTTGTAGGTTTATTCACACAATGGGGGGTGCAGAGGCCCCCCCTGCCCAACCCACACCGGTGAGGTCGCCCTTATCTAGACATTTACCAAGTTATATTTATTTTGAGTTTTAATACTGCATATCTCGAAAACTAAAGCAGTTAGCCCTATAAGACCTATATAATTTTTTGTTCAGCGTAAAAAATACTACCAGAAACCACAGTCAAATCAAGGGGCCCCGGTTATCGTGTTTGTGCCAATGTTTCGAACGAGCGTCGATTCGTTCGCACAACACAAAATAAAGTCTCGCTGAACGATGTTTTGCGCCTTTCTTGCCACAGGTCACACACTATTATCGAACATTTCGGCTGGAATCAGTCTAAAGTCCGTGGAGACGATAATTAATGCGACTAAGCGAATAACGAAGTGTAACGTACTAGCATGTAACGGACCTTTCTTAGCGTATGAGAGAGATTGTATTTTTGCAAGAGGTACTTACGTCCGTTTACTAATAAAACAATCCTAACGTAGATACCTTGACCCCACGGAGAGACAAAATCGTAAAATGTAAGATGCGAGAGAGCCTAAGTGAGAGCTTGTACGCGCCTAGAAGAACGGAAAGGGTCGAGAATTGGAACGGGAAAAGCGCGTATCGACGAACGTTCGTTTTTTATATTCACGTTTAAATTATTTGTTTTACAATAAAGACATAGGATCACATGAACTGCATTTTGCCCCGACGTTTTGTGATTGCCTAATATTTCACAGTTAAATACAAAAACGTGTCGTTGACTCGTCGATGCGGTGCCGCTTTTATATACGCTCCATATAAAGGTGCATTTTTAAGGATTTTCAAACAATTTTTTATACTTTATTTTTGTCGCCGAATGAATGTTTTTAATTAGTACGCGGAAGATATGGAGGAGCAACAATAAATCCCTGGAGACAATATACGCGCCTGTTTTGTAAGATAGTTTTCGTCTGGTTTTGCAATCTTTTTGCGTTTTGCCGTTTTGCGATTTTGCCGTGTCTCGTCGTGACAAAGGCGGCGATTGCGCGACAAGATCGAGCAGTATTAATTTAAGCGTTGCATTCACAGTATTGCAACGTAAAAGAAGAGCAATGTATATTTTTATATTTTACGCGCACGGCCTTGCAAAAAAAATTGGATCAGTATTATCCAAGATAGTGTTTATCGCGAAAGTATTTTTTATATGAAACTATTTGTCATATTCCTGCGCATTTAGCGCCAAACTGTGACTCTTGTAGTTCTGAGTCCTAACCGCTTAACGTAATGAAAATCTGTTCCGCGAAATATTTTTGAAATTCAATTTGCGACTAGGATTATCGTTACTCGCTGCCTTTCAATCTTGTCACGACGATTTTTTCCGTATCACGATTTTTAATATTTAATAATCCGCTATTTAAAAATAGGTAATAAATTAGAAGAGATCGAGGCAAGATAATTGTGGCTGGAGGCGCTCTTCGCGTGCATGTTTCTTTTGTCATCGTCGTCGTGATAGTTAATTTTTTACTGCTGATTCTATGTTTTATTTAAATCGTTAATTAAGTCGATCACGTCTTCTGTTAATTAAGTCGATTGTTCAGCTTTCCCTTCCAACGTAACGAAAGGCGATCCTGATATTGCTGCCAATAGAGGATTATTTATTACATACAGTGCAATGCTCGATCGTGCGATCGTCCTCCGCATAGCAAGACCTGCATTTTCGCGTTTTCTCGTCCTCGAGGAAAAGGACACCATGCGTTGCACAAATGAGAGGGCGAAGCCCAAGAGATATAGGATCATAAACTGCATTAGGATCATTAACTTTAACAGTTGCCTCGAAGTATTATGTAATAAAGCGTACAACTCTTTCGTTAATATATTACATCTCACGTGTTATTTCTTTTTTTTCTTTTTTGTACAGCGCGTTGCTACCACATACCTCCGCAACCGCATCTTCTGCCCCGACTTTTCACTTTGAAAAAGAATTTCCCTTATAAATCGACGAAAATGTAAATCGTTATTGTTAGGGATATCGCAAATTCTCGTACTCAAAGTCGATGTCCCTATCGATATATCGGGGCGCCATCAAGCGTTACCGACTGCGTCGTCGGGTTTACTATCTACCATTTATTGTGATCCATGTTCTTCTCAATAGTCTGTACGTTCTGTTTGGTTATCTCTCTACTCTCGATCCTCGCGAACGCGGAGGCAAATTACTTTGTATCGAATCGTTTCGTTCATTCATTTTATGTTAAACGTATTCTTTCAATAAACACAAGAGATACATTCGGCTTTACATCCGTCTCGTTTTCTCGGTCGTTACCTATCCCTGCATAGCTCGAACAGGTTATGGGCCCAGAGCCGCAACGACAAAGTGAAGAAATACTTTTTCATATCTAAATTCGCTGAATCCACGCGAGAGTTTCTTTGTTCTTTCCGGGCGTGATACGTCGTGAACGCGATATATCGACCGTGACGCGTCATAAGTAAATCATCGTCGTTAAAGTGCGTTCCGCGAATAAATCGACGATGGCACAGACAAATACAATTAACTCTACGCGATTAGAAACGCTAACCAAGGACAATTATGATACTTGGGTGATACAAGTGGAAGCATTAAGGTTGTTCTACATAGAGGTTGTAAGCTGGTAGTAACGCAGTAGCAGTACGTTCAGAGAAGCGCTTTTCGGCGTAACAGGTCGTAACAGAGGTAGTAAGCGAAGTGATACAACCGCACATATTCCACATAGAGGTTTTAAGCAGTTTTAAGTTGGTATTAACGCAGTAGCAGACGTCTAGGCATAGACTGTAGAAGATCAAGAAAGCGCTTTTTCGGTGTAGTAGGTCGTAAAATTGGTAGTCTGGCGAAATGAACCAAGTCCATTTCTCACGGCTTACGTTCCGTTGCCAATGGCGGGACACGTATGCACACAGTCACGGAGAAGTGTTGCATCTTGTATCGACAAAGTTAATGACTGAATTTATGCTTTTCATATAATTCAAAGCATACGTATTTAGTTTAACAAATAAGATAACTAAATGACCTACTATTAAACATAAAACATTTAAAATATTACATATGATTTAAAAAAATTATTAGAAATGATTTAAACAGATGGAATTTTGTAATTATTTGGACAATAATTTTAAATTATCAAAAATAACAAATGTAATACTAAAACTAAATTTGTATGAAAATAATTATCGCAAAGTATTATCTAAAAACAAGAGCGTGTTTTGTACACGCAAAAAAAAGAATATTCTTGATTTGAAAATATCTTTAGTTTCTGAAAAGTAAATGAATGAAGTCATTTATAGAGGTCAACCAAGAAATAAATGTTGAAATAAAAAGTTGAAATTCTTAGAAGATTATAGATTGTTTCGTATATAAGCAAGAGCACTGTAATTTT
The DNA here is from genome assembly GCA_030770255.1 of Temnothorax ravouxi. Taxonomy (NCBI): domain Eukaryota; kingdom Metazoa; phylum Arthropoda; class Insecta; order Hymenoptera; family Formicidae; genus Temnothorax; species Temnothorax ravouxi. Next base: position 26,924 of record JASTWP010001923.1, on the reverse strand, counting down.
CTTAAGAATTTCAGCATTTTTTTCTTGGTTGAACTATGACTATTCAAGCAAGTTTTCATCGTTTAACGCAATATAATCACATTTCAAGATTTTCATGTTGAAACTAAAGATAATTTCAAATCAAGAATACTCTTTTTTGTCTGTGTAGGCATAAAATAAGCATTACATTCAGGGATGAGATTAGTAACAAGATGTTTAACATATGAAAGGTACAGGGGAAAACCAATTCAAGTCCTCTTTTTGTCGAAATCATGTTATCTTGTGGCAAGAACTTTAATAATTCTTATCCGTTTAAACCACGAACGGTTACAATTCATTAAAAATAAGGCTGACACATGTGCTGGAAAAAACGATTATAATCCACTCGCTTATGAGGAAGAACCATAATATTCAACATACATTGCAAACACTAATTGTAAGTAAACACCACACATGCTGATATTCACTACCACAGTATTATCTTTTCGATTATCCCCAAGATATCTGAGGTCTTGAAACTTAAAATTGCGTTTTTCTCGGACATCAATGTGCATCGAAAACATATAGAAACGCGCCGCCGCTGATAAGAATCGCGATATCGCTCTTTTTTGAAGGAGAGTGTGCATACAAGATTTCGCTTCTGCAATTTCGTCTGTCTTCCCACCGGGAAGCTAAAGATCGTGGTGGTAAACTCAATTAGTACCGATTAATTCTGGATACCAATCAATCCTGGACGATCCAAGAAGATTCTCAGAAATACTCTAAACGATACTTTACATTTAATTTCACGATTTTGGTATATTGATATTCGATCAAATTAGAAGTTCTCTAAATGTGTTTTTCCTAGAAAAAGAAAATATGTACAATCACAATCGGTATTAATCGACGTTGCTATCGGTCCTAACGCTTATAAATGTTAACAAATCTCTCGCTTTCTCATTCATTCATCCTCTTTCTCGCTCGCTATCTTACTGGGCCACTTTTACACAGCATTATGTACAAAAGAATATACTACAGATTACAACAGTGATTTTCGTCGCAACTCAAAATGGCGTATGCACACGGAGATATGTATTACAAGAAATAAGATATTGAAAGTAAATCGCCGATTGTAAAAAAAACTAAGGATTATACCGTTCGTTGGTGCTATACCAAATCTATTTGACGTAAATCATTCTTCAAAGAATTGATCTACAGACGACTGGACTAATCCCGATCAGCGAGTTCCTTATTCCTCTGGTTTTAGGAAATGAAAGAGATGAATCGAAATTAGAACCAAAAAATAAATTTCAAATAAATTTAAAAATTCAAATTCAAATAAATGTAGAAACGCGTTGAAGTACACGGCTTCGTAGGGGCGGGATCCCCGCGTTTCTAAATTTATTCGACGGACCAAAGGGATCGATATCTCACGATCCGTGAGATGTAACGGCTGACGACTGGACCGGAAGTTCTCTTCGGCTCTCTCCCGATCGTGCCGTCCCACCGCCCTGACGTGCTTCGCGTGTGTTCGTCTATCGTATATATTTTGCGATGTCACTCTTTTTTATTTAGTATAAAAAGTCTCATCCGGTGACACGTTAATTGGTATACGTAAGCCAATCCGAAAGTTTGTTACACGCTCGACCTATACCCTTAAACTCGACATGCGCACTTTTAATGAGGAATCCTCAACGATTAATCCTTACACGCGTATTAATATGTGATGCTGATATGTGATGTAACTGAGATCAGTGGAACGCATGGAAGATAACGTTGAGCCAACATTGTATGCAAGATCCTTTGCATTGACACTTTGCTGAGTCCAGACCAACCTGAAATGAGAAAATTGCATTATTAATAATTTAATTATACTAAATATTATACAAATCTTTTCAATTATTATAAGACAGAGATAAAATGTGTGAATATAGTTTCATATATCATCTTACATAAAACTCAACGTTGTAGATCATTTGGTCATTGTTGATTACTCCGGAGGGTTGATGACATCTCCCCTGAAAGCACGGGCATATTGCTAAGGTGTCTGTTCCTCTCCAATAGAAGACACAAAGTAATCTCGTAGATAATTTTTCATCCCGTTGGCAGTATCTCCAGCTCGATTAGCCCCAACTCGGCCAAGCCTGGTAAAGTGTTGAGAACAGTAGTCCCTCCATTCTCCGTGTGTGATGTTTCCATCCTCTGTTTCCGCATCAATCATGTTTCTGGGGCAGTATTCTCTGTCATTCAAATTTCTTCCTTCTTCACCCATCATAATGAAATTATGAAGACAGGGAAGGGCTTTGAAGATATTTTCACAGTTGTCAGGCGACATGGCGAGTGGTCTCTGTAGGATCTTTCATCGCGCAGTCAAAATTCCGAAAGTGTTCTCAATTACCCGCCGTGCTCGGGACAAACGATAATTGAAAATTCTCTTTTCATCGGTCAGTGTTCTCTTTGGGTACGGTCGCATCATGTACTCTGTCAGCGGGAACGCTTCATCCCCCAAAAACACATAAGGGAAGGGTATCTCTTTTCCTGGAACTGGGCTGGGATCAGGCAAGGACACATTTCCGGATACTAAATCGTTAGCAAAATCAGTGTTGGCCCATATGCCGCCATAACTTATGGAATCTAAAAAAAACTAAAACTTTCCACTTGGCGATTATCATTCTATAGCTACAGAAAATGCAATAAAAAATAACACTTACCAAACTGTCCGACATCCACCCTTGTAAACTGGTACTGTGCATCACACGTTGCCATCATAACCATACTGAAGGACTGTTTGTAATTGAAGTAATTCGATCCCGAATTTCCGGGTGCTTGAACCCTCATATGTCTACCATTAATGGCCCCTAGGCAGTTGGGAAATTGCTAGGATGTCATGAAACCATCACTGATGGTCTTCCAATCTTCCTTACTGGGAACTTTCAGAACAAAGTGCTAAAGTACGTTCCAAATCTTTCTGCAAGTTTCGTGTATGACTTTGTACACCGTGAATGTCCCAATCCTAAATTCAGCATGTTTCAGTTTGGCTGTGTCTCCTTGAGCCAAGTATCTGCAAAGTTTATCACAGATGACATTAAAATAGACTGAACAGAAACAAGCAGGGTTAAAAAAACATATATAAAAAATTTACAGCAATGTGACGGCAACACGAAGGTCTGTTAGTAGTGGTGTGCGATTACTTCGCTTTTTAAGACGAGGGTGAAGGAGGTCAATTAAAAGACGAAACTGATTAGGCGACATTCGGAACCCAAAAAATTTTTCGTGATCAGTTTCAATAAGTTCCCTGACGAGGTTAAAGTAGAAACCTTGAGCGTCTCTCATCCGATTTACCGGTCGAACCCACCACCGGCGATAAATCACTCCTCCTTCTTCTTCTCAGCAAAGCGTATTCCAGCAGTATCAAATTGTTCCAATTCAAAAGATACAGAAGAAACAAACCGGCTTTTCTCAAATCTGTTCCAGAGGTAGCTAGGATTCATAGAATCATTGAAAGCTCTTAAAGAAGACAACTGCCTTGTTTGATCTAGAATGGCCTGAGTCAACATATCCTCGTCCGTGAAATGATCTTCAATGTTGGCGACGTCAGCTTCTTCGTTCCACATGATTATCTGACTGATGAAAATGAGAAAATAAAGACGATACCACACTGACGATATAGAATAGAGAATAGAGCAACTCGAGCGAAGATTATGCAGACAGACACGATGAACAATGTGACTTGTATTCAGATTCACGTGTACACCTCTCTCTGCTCCGATTTTATTTTGAATTAGAAACCTCTTTATAATATGTTATTTACAATTTAACATATATATATATATATATTTGTTAAATATATATATACTTACTGTGATAGCATGACGATTTTCGCATAAACTCGAGCGAAGACCATGCAGACAGACACGATGAACGATTCACGATGTATTCACGTGATTCACGTACTTCTAGCAACTGATGACGATAACCTGTCGAAAGCAGCACAACGAACGATGTGACTTGCAGACAGATCCACGTGTATACTTTTCTCTGTTCCGATTATTATGTTAAATTAAATGCTATTTACGTTTTCACAAATATATATATATATATATATATATATATATATATATATATGTATGGAGTGATAGCACGAGGACTTTCGCATAAACTCGAGCGAAGACTATGCAGACGGACACGACAAACAATGTGACTTGTATTCAGATTCATGTACACCTCTCTCTGCTCCAATTTTATTTTGAATTAGAAACCTCTTTATAAGATGCTATTTACGTTTTAACAAATATATATATGAATATACTTACTGTTATAGCACCACGATTTTCGCATAAACTCGAGCGAAAACCATGCAGACAGACACGATGAACGATTCACGATGTATTCACGTGATTCACGTATGTAAACTTCGGCAACTGACGACGTAATAACCTCTCGACAGCAGCGCCTTTCAAATTCAACCGCCGTTCTCAATTCTCATTTCTGATTGGTTAATCTGCTACGCCGTACGACCTACGAAGCCATTGTAGACGAGCCTGGCCGCAAGAAATTGCGCTACGGCTTGCGTCTTAAAACCAGTACCCTACTGCCACTGCGTTAAAACCTCTATGTAGAAAGACCTTTACTCGTTAAGAACGATAACTGGGGCTACGTGAGTGGCGAGAGGCCATGCCCGAAATCTCGTGGCGATGCCGACGACGCAGCAACTCGAGCAGCCATCGCAGCGTGGGAGAACGAGGATCGCAAGGCAAAATCTGACTTAATCCTAGCTATAAATCCCTCTGAGTTGAAGCAGGTACGTGGTTGTAAAACGTCCAAAGATGTGTGGGATAAATTAAAATCCATATACGACTCGAAAGGTCCCGCGCGCAAAGCAACGTTACTCAAACGCCTTATTCAAACAAAAATGTCGGAAGGCGGGGACGTTAAGACACACATCGCTCAATTTTTCGATGCCGTCGATAAGCTAGAATCCATGGATGTTCAGATCAACGGAGATCTTCTCTCGATCATGCTTCTCTATAGCCTACCTAGCAGTTTCGAGAACTTTAGATGCGCGATAGAATCTCGCGACGCGCTGCCAAACGCTGAGCAATTAAAAATAAAAATCGTAGAGGAATACGAAGCGCGAAATCAAGTCACCGTCAACGAATCAGGCGCGATGCTCGCTCACGGCAGGCGCAACCCGAATTCGAAATCCGGCAAGAATAACGCATCGACGTCACATAACGATAAGAACGCGAAAGCACCTTTTCGTCCTAAATACAAATGCTCTTTCTGTAAGATTACCGGCCACAAATATGCTGACTGCCGTAAAAGGAAGACGCAAGAAGCCGAAAAAGCAAACAATACGGAAGCGGAAAGTTTCTTCGCGGAAGTCGCTCAGTATTCGTCATCCGAGCCCGCCAAGGGCGTAGGCGCAAGTCAATGGTGTCTCGACAGCGGGTGCACGTCTCATCTATGCAAAGACGCTCGAATGCTGACAAACTCGATGTCCACACAAAGCGACATCAGGTTAGCCAACAACGCAACAAGTACGGTGGATGCAAAAGGGAACGTAGAACTTCTCACGAGAGTTAATAATAAAACTAAAAGGATTCGACTGGAAAATACCCTGCATGTTCCAGATCTGAGAACCAACCTATTATCTGTAGCCAAGATTGTGGACAAAGGCTATCAAGTCGTATTCGGCTCAAACCAAGCATCCGTAAAGGACATCAAAGGAAATATTAAGCTCACCGCTGAACGTCAAGGTGACTTATATATTCTGAAAGGATCCGGCGAACAAGCTAATACAGTCTCGCAGAAGAAATACTCTGATACCGAAATCTGGCATCAACGCCTCGGCCATCTTAACTTAAGAGACTTACTACTAATGTCGAAAACTCAAGCAGCATCCGGATTCAAGCTGAAGGATAACTCCAAAGTTTCGAACTGCGAAATATGCATCACACAGAAACTAACAAGTTTTCCATTCTCATCTCGAGCTAACAGATCACAGCACCGCCTCGACATCATTTATTCTGATCTCTGCGGACCAATGCGAGTAAATTCAACGGGAGGCGCGCGCTACTTCATGACGCTCATCGACGATCATACAAGATGGTGTCAAGTCTACTTTCTGAAGAGTAAGGATGAAGCAACAAGTAAATTCATCGAATTCAAGAACTTCGTCGAAAATCAGACAGGTCTCAAGGTGAAGGCTTTTCATTCGGACAACGGAAAGGAGTTTTGCAACTCCGCCATGGATCGTATATTGAAGGATTCCGGAATTCAACGACGCCTAACCATTCCGCATACTCCTGAGCAAAACGGGGTAGCCGAGCGGAAAAACAGAACGCTGATTGAAACCGCTCGTTGCCTGCTGGCACAATCCGGACTCCCGACACAATTTTGGGCAGAAGCTATCAACACTGCGAATTACATACGGAATCGTTGCATCACTAAGAGTTTGGATGGATGTACTCCTTACGAACAATGGAAAGGCGAGAAGCCCGACATAAGTCATCTTAGATCATTCGGATGTAAGGTACACGTTCTAAATAAGAATCCGAATAAGGGAAAATTCGAGCCCAGAACCGTCGAAGGCATTTTCGTCGGTTATGCTGACACTTCCAAGGGTTACCGCATCTGGATCCCGAAGGACCGAAAAGTCATTGTCGCAAGGGATGTGAAATTCCTGGATGGATTCGACACGAATAACACTTACGAAGACTTCATAAGTAATGAAACGACAAATGGTCGGACGAAGCTTCTCGATGAAGATGATGACTCACTTCAAAACCTAGGGATAGATATCGCAAACAATGATGAAATGATCCATCGTCGAGCACCCGAAGATCCAGCAGATGCTGATATCACGGCTGAAGATGAAGACGAGGATGACGATCCGCTACCATCTGCAAATGAAGATGACCACTTCAACGAAGATCAACCGCTTGTACGAGGTCCTGGACGTCCACGGAAGATTCGTACCGGGAAACCTGGTCGACCAGCTAAGCAGTACCACATGAAAGGACCGGTTTTGCAACAGAGTCGGCCCGCGACCGTTGAGGAAAATCCCGAAGAAGAGAATATGGCCGAAGATCTGGAGTGGTTCGACGCGCAGTTTGCCATGGCCGCTTCTGAAATATCTCTTTCTCAGGCTGTTTCAGGTCCAGACGGTAATGAATGGCGAGACGCTGTGTATGCCGAGATTAAGTCTCTCGTAAGCAACGACACCTGGACACTCGTTGACAGACCCAATGGCGAAAAGGTGATAGGCTGCCGAACCGTGCTGAGGAACAAATACAAGGCGAACGGAGAGCTGGAACGAAGGAAGGCCCGCGTAGTTGCAAGGGGATTCTCACAACGTCCTGGCGTAGATTTCCACGATACATTCGCCCCGGTTGCAAGACTCAGTTCGTTGAGGGCGCTCATGGCTGCGTCCGTAGAGCAAGGCATGCGGATCTCACAAATTGACATCACTACTGCCTATCTAAATGGCATAATGGACATGTTAGTATACATGGAGATGCCGGAGATGCTACAGGAGATGCTTGAGAGGATCATTGCGACCGAATCTAACGCTGTTCTGATCGAGAAGGCTAAAAAGATGTTGTATGCGCTCAAGAAGGGTAACAAGGTATGCAAGCTCGAGAAGGCAATATACGGCCTTCGTCAGGCAGGCCGTCGATGGTACGAACGACTGGACGAAGCTCTCAAGAAACTTGGACTGACTCCAACCCATGCCGACCCGTGCGTGTACTACGACAAGGAGAAACGAACGCTGGTATTGGTCTACGTAGACGATATTATCATAGCTTCTCGCGATGAAACCCGCATCATTCACTTGAAAGAAGAACTGGCCAAGGTCTTCGTAATCAAGGATCTTGGATACCCAAAATATTGTCTCGGGATTGAAATATCTCGGATCAAGGACGGGATACATCTATCTCAAGCTGGATACATCCGTGACGTTCTAGACAAATTTGGCATGACCGATTGTAAGCCAGTGAAGACACCTCTGGATGCTAGTGTCAAGCTGCATGGTGCTGTCGAAGACACGGACGTAGACGAATCAAAACTACCCTATCGCGAACTCCTAGGTTCGCTGATGTACCTGGCACAGGGAACTCGCCCTGATATTGCTCACGCAGTAAGCGCACTAAGCCAATGGTGCACCTCTTTTAAACGAGTCCACTGGACATCTGCCAAGAGGGTACTCAGATACCTCAAAGGCACCATCAACCACGGATTGTACTACACGAAATGTGGAAAGGCCCTTATCGGATATACGGATGCTGATTGGGGCAACTGCGGCCTGGATCGCAGGTCGTACACTGGATCTGTGTTCCTACTAGCCAACGCTGCTATATCGTGGGAGTCGCGAAAGCAAAGAACCGTGGCTCTCTCATCCACTGAAGCGGAGTATACCGCCCTTAGCGATGCTGCAAGGGAAGCCATTTATTTATCTAAACTTCTTTCAGAGATTGGGTTACCATCACTCGGGAAGGTAACACTTCATAACGACAACCAAGGCGCTGCGAAGCTGGCTGTCAACCCGGTCTTCCATTCCAGGTCAAAACACATTGACATTAGATGTCATTTTATTAGACAGGCCCTGACGGATCACCGGATCAACCTCGTCTATACACCCACGGAGGACATGATCGCCGACGTTCTTACCAAGGCACTACCGAGCAGCAAACATTCGTTCTGTACCAATGGACTTGGGATGAAAGACATCGCAGCCTCACGCACTCAAATTTGAGAGAGGGTGTTAGGGATATCGCAAATTCTCGTACTCAAAGTCGATGTCCCTATCGATATATCGGGGCGCCATCAAGCGTTACCGACTGCGTCGTCGGGTTTACTATCTACCATTTATTGTGATCCATGTTCTTCTCAATAGTCTGTACGTTCTGTTTGGTTATCTCTCTACTCTCGATCCTCGCGAACGCGGAGGCAAATTACTTTGTATCGAATCGTTTCGTTCATTCATTTTATGTTAAACGTATTCTTTCAATAAACACAAGAGATACATTCGGCTTTACATCCGTCTCGTTTTCTCGGTCGTTACCTATCCCTGCATAGCTCGAACAGTTATGTTAAAGAAAATAGAATCATTTCGATTAACTAGTGACGCTAGAATACATAAAAAAATAATCCCCGCGCAAAAAGCAGAAGTAAAAAAAATCGGACAGACGAATTCGAGATAAAGATAAAACGAATTAATTCTATTATAAGGTTTGAAAGAAAATTCACTATTTTTCACGAACGAAGAATTTGACGACGAGAATTGCGAAAGGTGATTTGTTTTCTATTTTTATACGGGTAGATTCTCATTATATTCATCTTCTCGATATTTTCGCGTTGTCCTCGGGTCGCGAGATACGAAATCACTTTGCCCACGCTTAGAGCCATCTGACAGCATTAGGCTCTTAACACGGATAGACTTTCGCAAATTGCAGTCTGGCAAGCGTTTTCGCGGAATGACGAGGGAAGAAGAGCTCAACCTTCCAATCGGATGGCCTAATCGCCTTCGAAACGGGGGTAAAAAAATTACGAGGATACTCATTGTCCGTTCCGTCCAACTTATTTTTGTAAGGGAGTGAGAAAAGGAGAGAAAGAGTGAGAGAAAAAAATATACGAGAAAGAGAGAGAATGCGTCCTGCGTCCGTGTGTCCTTCGAATGCTCCTGTAATTTATCGTCCTGCAACTTATTGCTCCGATTTCAGCTTAAGCTTACGCTCATACGTAGCGTGATATCGATCGTAATTCACGATCTTACGAGCGAGGAACGTCTCGAGCGTGTAACTTTGCTCCAAGTTGCGCTGATAATCGTTGTATTACCCGATATAATCCCAAACGTGGAATTTGCGTTTTGCAAATCCATCGAACCATCTTACTTTTACTAGATGTTACTTTTACTGGATAACAAATTTTATTACTGTTTTACTGATACACGTTAGTCTACTGCGCGTTATCGTTGTTTTATTTTAACATTCTCGATTTTTATTTGCGCCGCCGCCGATTGTGTTATTTAAACGGGAGTATAATAAATTGTGTTATTTATTCTATCCCTTGTCTTTTTCTTTTATATTTCCTTTATCATTTTAGACACACTGGACATTCGTGACACATTACACGATGCGGAATATTATCGAAGACGAATTGGCAGATGTAATGTTGGTGTCGCGTCCGCGAAGTATGAGCGTCGGCTGTGTTAAAGATATACCTCATTGAAGATATGCTTCTATTTCACGAAAAAAACTGGCATATAACATATAATTTTCAAAGATAAATATATATTATTAATGTATATAGGAAACCAACAACATAAATTTCACGATTCAGAAATTTGCAGCAAAAATATAGTGAAATATGAAATGCCAAAAAATTGGGATTTCTTTACATATTCTCCTTTCTAATTATTATCATGTAAAAAAATGTAATACCAATCGGAAATTAATTGACATGCATTGAAAATTTCAGTACATTGAAATGAGCATTCAAAAATGAATTTCAGTCAATTCATAGGCTTCCGAACTTCTCATGCTTTTAAATGCATTTCTTGTTATACAATGCATATCGATTGATGCGTAAGCATTTTCATTTTCATTACATTGAAATGCGTTCTTATTTTCGGTAATTGTAACTAACGATTCCCTCTAACATCACTGAAAGAATGTTTCAAAATTATATTTATATAAATATAATATTAAATCCCTTGTTATTAAACATTTTCAACTACCTTTCCAGAAGAAAAGTCAAATTACAACCTAGTAGCCAATCTGCTAAGATTTCTAATTTTACTATTCCGTATGTTAAAACTATTTCAGATGGCTTTACGACGTTAGCCAAAAATATTAATTTTCGTCCTGCCTTTACGATTCCGTTTAAGTTGAACAGGTTCATCACAACGGGCAAGGACAAATTAGACATATCAGCACACTGCGGAATAGTTTATAAGATAAGTTGTGTGGATTGTGATACCACTTATGTGGGGCAATCTAAAAGACAGCTCAAAACCAGAATTAAAGAGCATAAATCCGATATCTTGAAGAGAAGCGGATCTCCATCAGTTATTACCGAACATCGTTTAAAAACGGATCATAGATTAGACTGGGAGGGAGTGAGAATCTTGGACAGTGAGCCGATATATAATAAACGTCTCATCTCTGAAATGTTACATATAAAAAGACAGAGCGACGGTCTTAATAAGCACAGTGACACGGAGTTATTGCCAGAAGCCTATCTCCCGATCCTTAACACTCTCCCACCTTCCTGATTCCCACGTGGGTCTCTTCTCCTCCTCTCCCGTACTCTATCCCCTCCATAATTTCCCTATGGATAAACCGCTGACTCTCGCATTTGACACCTGACCGACCACTGACGAACATGTGTCGTTCGAGAAGCGTTTCCGCGAGCGAAGGTAGCTAGTGCAGGTTTAGCTGTATAAGTTTACTGTTTCTTTTTAATTTAACACTAAATAAATTTTCACATAAGGGCATCCATTCTTGTCGTATTGTGAAGATGGTGTAGGGACGGATTCCTTCTCATCATGACTCTGCGAGGGCTTGAAGGATTACCAGACGCGATATATCTGCGAGCGGCAAACTGACTTTACGAAGGCTCGAAGTAATACCAGACGCGATATGTCTACGAGCTGCGATCTGACGGAGGCGATGTGCGTAGGATGTGAGCGTATGTAAGCGTATGCGTTTTAATCGTTGTAATGTAGCAGGCGATCTAATTTATAAGCGAATGATTCTTTATTGTATAAGGGGGTATATTATTTTAAATTAACGACTACACTGAAGAAGGCCACAGTTATGGCCGAAACGTTTGTTATTGTCAAGTCATTGTTATGATTTTAAATACATGTCAGCATTAACAACCTGCTAGTTCGCAAGCCCTTTTGTCTTGTTATTATTCAATAATTTAATTTTTCGTTGATTATGTATACCTATAATTAGTTATATTATACTTCGCCAATACATATTTTTAAACGCCAATTTCATATAAAATTAATAATTGTTATGTTACTTTTACGGGCAACAAATAATAATTAAAAAAAACAATTGATTCGAACGTATGACCCCTGCATTCGAAAGTTATCGCCACATCCTTTGAGCCAGTAAGATACTGGAGTGCTTTTATACTTAATATATATACATTATCATCGGGCAGAAGGTTAGGCTTTGTTCATGCCATTAATCGATGACAATAATTTTGTCTTTTTGCGACTTAAGGTAGTTCGATGATGAAAGGCCGAAGTCAAAATAATGTTTATGATTTTTTTTTATAATTATAAAAAAATAGAATAACGCATCGCAAAGTTTCGTAACGACGTAAAAAGATTATTTTGTAAATAATTTTTACGTTGTAAAATAATATTTTGCCTGAAATAGATTAAATAAAGTGTGTGTTAACGCGTCGCTTGATTAGTTTTCAACTTTAATTATTAATTAAAAAAAAACTGTACGGTGGATCGTGTTCACCTTCAATTATAAGCTTCCTCACAGTGTCCTCTTTCCTTCGATATATATTGATTCAGACATTTTTGGCAAAAGATTTTTCGCAAACTCGTGTTATTCATAGAAAACTAAACCTCTTTTCCTCTTAGACCAATGTTAAAATCATTAAAATCACCTAATTTTAAAATTAAATATCTTGAGAACGGGACGGTGAATTATCTTTTTTCTGGGCTTAATCGATTCAGGAGATTTCCTTTTTTCGGTATAAAAAATAAAACCTATCACTTTTGGCAAAAGTCGTTCATCATCGAACTACCTTAATTCATTCAAAACCAACAAAGAAAAAATAGTCAGAAGCATTAAAACAATCGAAAAAAAGAAATATTGCAATTTTAATACTATTACATTTTTTGTACATGAGGCTTTACAAGTATTATTTTTTAAAATTTTCTTCAATACTTTTGCATTTGTTGAGAAATCATTGAAGCCCTAAACAATAATACTTTTCAATAATTTCTAATAAATACAGTATAACGTATCTTCAAATATCATTCATCGTGCAATACATTTTCAGGAGGCAGTTTTGCAACATAATCCGTTCACATTTCCTATTTCCTAGTTACTTTTAGTGGTGGTACCACTGCTTACACAATTCGACGTGACGGCAAGAGAGAGAAACGAATTTAGAGAAAGAAAGACGCCAATTGAGCACACCATTAGGGGTCGGCAGGAGACCCAGGATAGAGAGAAACCTGAGAGAGGCCATCCCGGTGTTTTTCGTCAATTTTTGTGTGCCCGATTTTCCGACGCGCCGCCTGAGAAAGTGCGCGTAAAGCGTAAACTACGTCGTTTCGCTCGGTAACCGCACATGGTTTGCGTCCGTGCTAATGGTTCGTGTCCGAACTAGCCAGTTTAGAGGGGATATGCTGCGGCCGCGGCGCGACGGGGCCGCGTTCGGCCGGCCCGGCGAACAGTGGAGCCGTTTGCGCGAATCGCGGAAAAAATTATGTTACTTGTAAAATATGCAATGAATGATCATAGAACCTTTCAATGTTGACTTATAAAAATTGCAAAAGTGTATATTTATTAAAAATTAATGATAGGAACAAGTATTTGATTGAAATTAAATAAAAATTCAATTTACATTTAATTTACGTATAAGAGCAAAGTAATTCTTGCGTTTCATCGCTTAAGTCTAAATTTTTTTTATGTGGTTTACTTCTTAAACTAGTTATTAACGGATCGGATGACACGAGCCTCATATGCATAACATCTTCATTATTTGTAAACAGACGGCTACATTTTCTACTATGATTAAGTCGATATCGTTTATAGTCCTTATTTCTTGCCTCTTGAGCTTCTTCCGATAATGTCCCAACAGATAACGCTGCATAATTTCTATAATTTCCTTACCGTGAAGAAGAATTTTATGAACGCGGTAATTGGCATAAAGTACAAAGAATATTTTTCAATAAATATTTCCGCTGCCTTGTACGCATGAGAACCGAATTTTTCTGAATTTATTTCTTCACCACAATTAATCGTTTGTAATATTGTGGAAAATCTTCTGATCAATTCCTCGTCAACTCCAGTTATTTCTGCTGTGATTTTTGAATCAGCAAAAAATCGTCGAGAAGTATTTCCGTCGTTAGATGATCTGGAACCTTGTTTAACGATGTCCACCCTCAGTCCAAGTTTATTATAAAAAACGTTTTGTATTCTTTTTTTGTTTTTTTTTTTGAACGCGTGTTTCTGGCGTTGTTGACCACTTCTTGAAAGACAAATTGTAGGCAATATGTATCACTCCATGAATTTGATTCGTGCGTGCAAGGGTGACATTCCTAATTTAATTGAGTGCCTCTTCTTTGTTAGACCTTTTGTTAATTTCTGTTAAGGAGATGGTTTGGATCCGCAAATGAAGCATACGAAGATGATGAAGGCGTGTGGGCTACACCTTACTGTCTATCATCGTAAATATCATTTGATGATTTATTTTGAATGTGGTTCCGAACTTTTCTATTTCTGTTTCTCGTAATTGAGCACTTTTTATTTTTTCAGCAGTTTCTTTTGTGTATTCAAATTGTATTGCTCTGCAATATCTCGTTGAAGAAGGTTGATCATTATTCCAAATAATAATATTTTTATCGTAAAATGAAGTAAGATGTAAGGGCATCAATGAAGTCATAAACATTCATCAGATATTTCTTTGTCCATAAAACTTTGTTTATATTCGCTCTGACCTGATGATCCATCACAACCCCATTTCTTGAGCAATGTTAATTCAATGACATCAACCATATTTTCCTTATCTATTGTCTCAAATAGTTTTTTTGCAGTATGATCTAGTAATTTTTGTAAATTATTTGTAATTAATTTTTGTAAATAATTTGGATATTTACACGATGGAAATATATCAAATCCAATTTTCTTCGTCGCAGCTCTTATTGTTTCATACTGTCGTCTTGATAACTGAGCATCCATTATTAATGCCAGAGCAGTGTTAGCATCAAAACCATTTTTCTGATTTTGTATTTTACTTGAAGTGGCATTGATCATTTGTTGTGGATAAGCAGCGCGTAATTCGCTTAGTTTCATCCGTTTTGCACGATCACAGCAGTCGTCGAAATTTTTTTTCGGTCTGCCTATTAAATAATTTGATGGCCCAGTTCGAGTAGAACTTGCAACTTCAAATTCGACTTCAAAAGTACCTTGTAACCAAGTACTGTACTTCTTATAGAATCTCGGCTTTGATCGTTGCACTGTATTCCATCTTAAATTTAGCTGTGGAAGAAATTGTTTTCTAATCTCTTGCAAAATCTTGTCGAGATAATTGTCTGGAAGACTTCTGTAAGATGTACCAATACATAATTTTAGACGAATAAGATTCATTCGATATTTTGGCTAAAATCTTGTTATTACGAATCCCGAACATGATTCCTTAATGGGTCTCCTGCCGACCCTTAAGGGGATCCTAAAGCGAAGCCCGAACTTCCTCGACGTCGGTAATGTCAACTTTCAGCAAACGCCACCACGTAAGGTGGTGCCACTGGTGGTGACAACGCGAAACTCCGTACACGTACACACACCACTGAATTGCTCACACGGACGCACGTGGTAGAGCAGGGGGTCGATTGTGTATCTCGAAACCTAGTGAAAATGACAAAAGTGAGCATTTTCTTGATTGGGTAAGTTTCACCATAGTGAAAGTGCGGGATATTTCACGTGAGATTACTCGACGAGAAATTTTGTGTCGAATAACGCCAAATTGTGTCGAAAATATTGGTGCAGTCAGTCAGCAATAGAAAACAGACGTTAAAAGCTAAAAGATGGATTATGTCGTTGCTATGTTATTGATGGGAGAAGAAGAAGAAGAAGAAGAAAGAAATATGAATAAAGAGCGGCAAAATAATTTAAATTTAATAAGAAGAAGGTTAAGGGATACTCAAAATCCGTTTGATATCCCAGACAGTTCATTTCTCAAACTGTATAGGTAAGATAAAAGCAAATTATATTTTGTTATATATTACAATTTTATATATATTGCAATGTTATATATTACAATTACACATGTGCAGAATAATTTACACATAATTTACATATGTGTAATATTATAATAAAATCAAATATTTATTGTTTGGCCTGACTGGCAATAAATTAATAATTATAACGACGTTTCGACCTCTATTTTGGGTCCTTATCAAGTTAATGATGGATCAATGGTGCGTCAAACAATATAAAATTACAAGTCATTGTTACACTTTAACAAGGCGGATGGAAAAACGGAATGTAAACAACGTGACGGTCATGCCTCACGAAGTTTACATTCCGTTTTTCCATCCGTCTTGTTAAAGTGTGTAACGATGACTTGTAATTTTATATTGTTTGACGCACATTAATCCATCATTAACTTGATAAGGACCCAAAATAGAGGTCGAAACGTCGTTATAATTATTAATTTATTGCCAGTCAGGCCAAACAATAAATATTTGATTTTATTTTATTACTGGCGAAAATTTATTTTATAATATTATAATATATAGTTTATATGCAACATATTTATGTATAATTTACACATAAATTGAGTAATTTATTTATATGTCTTTTTAATAATCTTATATTATATATTTTATTGTTATCATGTTACACATATATTATACATATACAATATTTATATATGTTAAGATTGCCCAAGGTAGCAACTCAACAACTAATAGAAGAATTAATCAATTTTATGCCAGTTCCAAAAAGAACAACAGCAATTCCTCAACATTTGCAAGTAAGTATAGCTTTCTAATTTTTTCTTTTTCTATTTTATTTATATTTTTAATTGTTATAATTTTAGATATTTGCAACACTTCATTTTCTCGCATCCGGTTCTTATCAAAGAAAAGTCGGGCAGGATTTTTTGTCATGCATGAGTCAAACATCAATCTCCGTTTTTATTCATGCTACAATAAATGCATTTAACAGAATTATGGGACAATGGATTAAGTTTCCAACATCAGATAGAAGAAAACAACAAATTAAAGAAGAGTAAGTATGAACAATACACATGAAGTTTATTATATTTATATAAAAATTGTTGAAATTTAATATTTCATCTTTAATATCAGATTTTTCGAAAAAACTGGATTTCCAGGAGTGATTGGAGCTATTGATGGGAGTCATATAGCTATCTTTCCTCCACAAACTGAGCGAGAACACTTATTTATTAATAGGAAGTTATATCATTCCTTAAATGTGATGCTTGTACGTATAAAATAATATAACATATAAAGTAAAGATAATATGCACGATAAAAACGATAAGAAATGCTTAGTAATAATAATAAATGCGTTGTTATTGCAAATAGAAATATAATAATTTATATTTATATCTTTCTATATTAGGTGTCTTCATACAGCAATGAAATATTAGCGGTAAATGCGATGCATGGAGGAAGGACGCATGACTCGAGAGTCTTTCGTTCTTCGCGTTTGTTCCATCACTTAGAAAGACAGCAGGAAGCAGGCGAAAGAGGTTCATGGCTTATAGGTATGGCTAATAATATATATTATTGACTTATATATTTACATAGTATTATTTAATAGATTTACTTATTTTTTATGATTTAATATTATAAAATTATACGTTTTAATATGTGTTATAGGAGATTCTGCATATCCGCTTATGCCTTTTCTGTTAAAACCAATCTTAAATGCACCTATGGGATCTCCAGAATTTAGATATACACAACATATAACAACAGCACGATGTGCTGTGGAAAGATGTATAGGTATTATAAAAGGCCGATGGCGATGTTTACGAAAAGAAAGGGCATTGCATTATCAGCCAGAATTTGCAGGTATTAACCATAATTTCCTCTAAAAAAAAAACAATGTTTTTTAGTATTTATTATCGTATTTCTTTTTTTAGCTCATATTGTAAATGCATGTTGTGTTCTACACAATATTGCTGTAAAATGGAGAGTTCCACCAAATGAAATATACTTGGAGGACATAGATCAAGAAGCACCAATACCATATAATGATGTTAATGAAAATGATGCTGAACAAATACGAAGAAATATTGTTAGATGGTATTTTGAATAGTTCTTTATTTTAAACATACATATGCTTATACTGCTGTACAGTTTAATAATAAGATTCTTAATATTGTAATAAAAACAGAATATTTAAAGTAATATTTATTTTCATTAATAATATGTATGCAACGTATACTTTTATTTCTAATGTATCTTGAATATCAATAAACTTTCTTAAGCATATAAAAATGTATCAATTAACTAAAGTCGTAAATCTCAACAATCTCTCAGTCTCATCTAACTTAAGCTCAAAATGTGATCACAGTGATAGATATCACTGACGTTGTATTTAACAAAAATATTTATGCATACGATTATATATATTCTTTTTAATTAATAATATGCAAAGTATATTATTTCTAATGTATTTGGAATATCAAACTTTGTTAAGCGTATAAAAATATATTAACTGGAGTAATAAATTGTAACACTCAGTCTCATCTAACTTAAACTCAAGATGTGATCACAGTAATAGATATCACATATTTGACTTTGTGTTTTACAAAAATATAATATGCATTAGTCTACTCTCCAGTTTTCGTGTTCTATATTTGATTTCATTAATATAAATCAAATAAACTAAACAGAACAAATAAACTAAAAAAACGAGCAAACCAAACAATGTATACTTAATACTTCAACTAAATAAACTGTAGTATAAGTAAAAATAATAATGTATGCATACAATACATCACAGAATTGACGATGTATCTGTGGTTAGTTTAAGGAAAGAGACAACTCTCTTGAACCTCATCTTCAACCTCTTGAACCTCTTGAACATCTGTTGTCAGGTATTGTCCACATAAGTCTTCTCGCAAAGATGTCACGTTGTCATTCATATTTTGTAGTTGCTGCAAAATTGCTTTAAAGGTATTTACTTCTTCTCTTTTCAATGCTAACTTTTCTTTTTTCAAATCCAACATTTCTTGTTTAATATTCTCAGATGAAGTTGATTTCTTTTCTAATAAGTTAATTGCTGTTGCCATAAGCCGTGGTTTCTTTGCACCTAAATATTAAAGAGAAAGTAATTAAAAAATAATACTTAGATATATTTTATTAAAAAATTTGGTATACCTTCTGAACGTTTTGTAATATATTTTTCTTTTGTAATATATTTCTCTGTATCATCTAAAGAAACAGTTGTTTCACAAGTTGTTTTACTATCTTGTTCCTATAAATAATTAAATAAAATACAATAAAATTAAATCTATATTAATCCGTACTTAAAAAAAGAAACAATATTATAACGCGTCTAAAAAGAATCTTATGCATACCCAATTTTCCTTATTTTGGTGTACATTCTTCACGTTATGTAATGATGAAGCAAATGTTTCATCATATTTCTTCACTTTTGTATTTGGCTCAATACTACGCTTTCTCTGTTCTGCATGTATATTGCGTATATTCTGCATATTAGTTTTTGATGATAACATAGATACTGATTCGATATGCTTCTTATTTTGTTGAATAGGAGAATGCGCTTCATATTCCAAAAGTTCATCATTGGAATTATCATTTAAAAATATATCTTCTGTTTGTCTTGTTTTTCTTCAATGTTATATGATGAAGTAGATGAACTGAGAGTTTTATTATTATCATAACTTGGCATTACATCTGTAAATCCACCTTCTGGAATATCTCTTAAACCACTAGCATCTGGTGTTAAAAACTTCATTAAGGCGTCCTCTGTTGCAGATAATTGCAAATCTTTTGGTGATCCGCCACCTGTCCCCATCATATATTGCTTGTGATTTGCCACCTTTTTTAATGTATTAGATTTCCAGTCTCTCCACGTCTACAAGAAATACGATAAGCAATAAATAATAATTTTACATAGTTACATAGTTAAAAAGTAAATATATACAGTGTCCAAAAACTGATGATAAATATTAAAATGACAGATATTTTTTTGTAGCGCTGGAACTTTTATTACTTATTTATACAACTCTATATATGTATACACACACACACACATACACACAATAAGTTCCAGGTTTAACAATCAAACTATAATATGTATGGCCATAATTAAGAAATAAATGTATAAACATAGGTTGTTTGAAAGTTTGTTACACAGTTATAACAAAAATATGAAAGAAGAGATAATGGGCTTTTTCTTACTATATGTATGAGAATAAAGTTGCATTTATAGGTTATATCGTAAGCAAAAATTCTTATTTGTAATTTCATGTCTTTGTTTGATAAAAGTTCTTATATATTATTAAGTTATAAGCTCTTACATATTTCATAAGTACTATGTAATATATTAAAAATTACCTTAGCCCATTCCTTTGCTGTCTTCCGTGGTCCATATCCTGCTGTGTTTAAAGATAATGATAATTTTTCCCAAAGTTCATCCTACAAATGTTTAAACAATATAGATGACATACACAAATAAAATTTATAATAATACTACTTATAAAAAAATATATTTGTAATAGATCTAATTGTCATTCATAACACTTACAATTTTTCGTTTATTTTCACTGTTATATCTTAAACGACCACGACCAAAATCAGGATACCGTTGCATAAAACGAATTATGCATACTTTTTGTTTTTCAGTGACATTCATTGTAATAGTCGTATAAAACACGATAATCATGCACAATAATATATGATAATATACGAAAAAAAGAGACAAATGGCGATTTGGCAATTCCGCCGTGGATGGCCGCGTGAAGTTCGCTCACGTGAGCATAGGGATGTCATATTTTCACTTGGATCATAGCCAATCGCGCGTATTCCTTCCCGTGAGATGGCGGTGAGATGAAAGTGTGAAAAGTGAGAATGTTCGACAGAGATACACAATCGACCCCCTGGCCGCTGCCGCTGCCGCCGTCGCTTTTCGGCAGCTGTCAATGGGGAATGTTCACTGTAAAACTCGGGGCAGATGGCGCCATGGCGTCCAGTCCTGTCATGGCGGCGTCACCAACGCTACCTCAATATACATGTATGTGTTGCTGTATGCGTGAGCCTATCTGCGATACAATCACATCTACACGAGCGACATCGTCGCGTCGGTCGCGTAAGGTCCTCCACTCTCCACCACTTTCCCTGGCGCTAGCGCTGGCTGTGGACGTCGATTTAAAGATGGCCGCGCGGTGGCCGCCCGATCATTGTGTCGCGTCGATCTGAGGCGCGTGACGCGTCCTGCGGGAGTTCGGGGGATCGCGGAGCCCAGCCCGAGCCCGACGAGGCCGGACCGCCGGAGAGGCCGTGCGACGCCCGGACGTCGTCGTCGACGCGGGCATCCTCGGATACGGGTTTCGATAGAGCGAACGCGAGAACGGGAACGGCGCGGCGGCTCGCGGCCGCCGGACGATGATCTAACGTCTCGCGTGTGTGTGTGTGTGCGACGCGTGCGGTACCATGAATTGTCATCAGATACTTAGCGGGGCCTGTAATGCGGGCGATCGCTGCTACGCGGTCGGCTCCGTCGAGGGAATATCCTTCACCGTAAGTGCCGTGAGACACCTCCGTGGTGAGACGGTCGGCGCGTCCTTGGCGATCGGCCAGCCTCGCGGCCGGAATTTCGTATATGTGATTGTCATCGCAAAAGTCAATACGCACTCCTCGCATTATGGAAGTCAGCTGATCGAATGACGCTTTGATTAGGCCAGTGCGAACGTGGGCCGTTCACGTCCCACGAGTTCGCGGTTTTTTTCCGCGAACGACAAAAACAGTATACTACTTTTTGTCGTTCTACATGTCGTATCTGATATATTTTCTTATGCGTTGTGGATTAAAATATTGATCTTTCGTGCCAGTATTTCGCAATTAACTGTCGAGTTGTTAAAAAACTTGACTTTTATGGAAAATAGTATATAAAGTGATAATAGGTCATATTATAGAGATAGAAAGATAGAATCGAGATTTGATAAGATAAGAGTGTGATGACGAGTAAAACTATTTGAAAACATGGAGTTGAAAAGTACTCAATAGATTAACTATGGTCTGTACATTCCATTCAGGCGTACGCAGCTGGCTGCAATATTGTGATTTTGGCCAATAATTTCGAACGGGTTCAAATAATTCCTGGAGCTGTGCACAATTACATCAGGATCAGCTGTCTGGACTGTAGTACGGATACGGGAAAAATAGCTGCAGCATATGAAAACCAAGTCTGCATTTTCGAGCCAACGCCGCTCATACACAGCACCTGTTCACATGTATGTATCGGCGCTTCTCCCCGTTTTACACTTTTAGATGCGTATTTAAGAACATGTTTAAAAAGATTTTTACTAAATCTTTTCTAAATGTTCTTTCATAGCAATTAGAATACAGATGGGTTCAAACAGGAAGTCTGCAAACAGAATCGAATATTACTTCTTTATCATGGAATTTAGAAGGGACAAGATTGTTAACAGGCGGCGAACTGTTACAATTATGGCATCAAAATATCATGCCATTTCAAGAAGAGCACTGTAAGTTTAATCGCTCATAGATTTTTTATTTTAATAAAACTGATATTTTTTAAATGAATCTTGTATAACAATGGGAAATTATTTTCAAATTGTACTAAAATATACCGATATTTTATGATGAGAGATTCCATTTGCATGACACAAGATATATGTTTTTTCTCTCTTATGAGTACTCAATATTTTATTAAAATTTCAAAATATTAGAATTATTGTATTTCTCATTACTTGATACAGTAATATTACCTACAGCTACAAAGCCGAAAACATTACAAACGGAAGAAGTCAGCACGGCCGGAAATAATCATAATGTTACAGCAAATACTTCTCAGGATCGTGAGTTCATTCTTTTCGAGAATGGACGTTTAATGTTGATGTCACTTGCATGTTAATGTTAACATATTACAGCTTTATTAACGCACTGCATTTGTAATTATGGAGAACGATCACCTGCATATCTAATTCAATCAGAATGAGTTAGAGAGTCGAAACAAATGCATTTGAATGAATTCAAGAAAGTTATTTTTGTGACTGATGCTATTGCAAATCTTGATTGAAATTTTGATTTTGCTATATATACATATAATAATTGCAAACAGATAAAAATTGATAATTTTGATATGATTTAAAAACGCTTTAAAAACGCTCCTTATGCTTGTCACATTGAACATCTTAATTTATACATCTAGATATTGCATGACATGAGTACCCATCATTATTATAAAGTTATTACAAATAATTATAATTTTATACAAATGATTAAGATGTCATCTCTTATATTGTGGAGATGCTATTAAATATTGAGCTTTTTTTATTTGAGTTCCAGATATGCAAACATTTTATTGTGTCCAGAAACAATTTTACTACATTGTTAAAACAAATTTATTTTTAACAGCTGGTACGGTGACATTCTCAATTGGAGGGGAAGCTGAAAGTCCTGGGCCTGGGGATACGTCTATTCCAAATGATCCAGGCGGTTGGAATTGTGTATGGAAGTGTCGTACGGCTACACCAGTTCATCTTATGAGTTTTAGCCCCGACGGCACTCTGTTTGCAACAACAGGAATGAATGATAGATTGGTCAAAATATGGTTCGAAAACAAACAATGTATGTAATTTTACTAAATTATTTAACTGATGGTCTTTCTACTAAACAGTTTCTACAAACTATGGATTTACTTTTTCGTTTCTAGTATTTCCAGCAAGAAGCATAGATCATACAAGTTTTGCACAGTCCGTGGGTAGTGACAACTTTAGTTTTGTTTATGTCGCACATCCGCGTCGCTGTAACGCATCTATCTTGGCGCAAGACAAGTAAATATATGCCAAAGTAAGTAAACCGATAGCGGAATCAAATAATAACTGATATTATTTGTGAAACATAACAAGACTACCTATTCTATTCTAAAAATATGTTTTTTTTTTTACATATTTAACATTTACACAAATAAGAAAAGAACCGTAATGATTCTTTATATAATAATATAATAATAATTATACTATTCATGCTTCTGCGAAAGAGGACTCTGTAGCAAAATATTAACAATTAATTTATATATATTAAACAATATAAGCAAATGATATTTGCTTTTAACTAATCGTCTTTTCTTTTGTCACAAATTTAGAGGCTCTGTATCCAATATGTTGGTCACATCGTGTCGTGATAACATTTGTCGAGTGTGGGCAGAAACGATACCACCTGAGATCGAAGGCTTAGCTAATATGAGTCAGTTTGAAGGCTCCGATAGACATGGTCATCATGGCAAACATCGTCATCATAATATGCACAAACATCGATTTATGCAACGACTGAAACATATGAAGTACGAAGAACATATATTTCTTTATTCACTATTTTAGATGCATAAAGAAAGCTCTATTTTTTACTATGCTTATGAAATTTTAAAATTTTAAAATAAGGTGATGATACATAAAGCTTTCTGTTTACTAGAACATGTTTTCATATTCGGCGACATGCTAAGCAGCAACATCAAGCTGGCCATACAGCACCAACTTTACCTACGCTTCCATCTACATATTCTGTACACGATTTTCATAATAGTTATCAAACTTCTGGTCATTACCCGGGAATGCATTTCACTTGGCAGCCAGTATCAACGCAGAAACTGGTATAGTATTAATGATTTATTATGCAATAGATAAAGTAGGAATACAAATTATTTTATTTTATTTTATTTTTTTTACTTTAGTATTATATTCTTCTAAAATTATTGAAATATTGGTAATCGTCAGTGGATAGTATACGTTCATGTTATAGATATACCACTAGTACCAAGCCTAATTACGGAGACCCCGAAAGAGAACCGAATTTTATTCTACACTGGCTAAATAACAAAGAAATGCACTTTACCATGCAAGCCGAAAACATACTGCAAGAGTTAACTCGTAAAGTAGTGGAGAAAGAGGAAGGTTTGACAACATCAAGAAGCTGAACATGTGGAACATGATTCTGAGGATGAATGTACACCAAGTATGCATTTAATTTACTCTATTGCAGTATTTTATTGAAGATTGTTGAACAAAAGATGTAAGTTACTCTAATACTAAATGTTACTTTAGAAAAAGGAGTTCGGCTGCAAACAGCTCAGAAGCCAGTAGTCGGTGGCCGGTCAATGAGTCAAGAAGAGCACAGTAGTGACGAACATCATACTGCACATACTACCTCATCTCATCACAGTTTAGCTACACAGTGTGCACTCTCATCCCAGTCTAAGGTAATTTCTCAAAATTTCTCTTTTGTTAATTATATCAATACACATTGTATAAAATACTATTTTATTAAAAACAAAATAAAACATGTTACAGCAATACAACCTCCATTAATTCTATAGCGACGGATGCAACATCTACAATGAATCCACGCGCCAGATTCGTTGGACACAAAGATAGAAACGCTTGCTACGTGACTGGCACCACAATCCAGATTTGCTGTTTTCGATACATCCGATAGACGGAAGTTTCTTGATTTGGCATATCGAATGGTTGGACGAATATCATCCTGGGTCTTTTCGACAGGCACAAATTTCATTTTCCACTCGTATTCCGAACGCATTTCGCTCGGCGACGCGTCGACAATGAGTCATAATGTATCAATGTACTCTCATAATACTGGTGGACCCTTATTGAATATTCGTGAAGTTGCAAAATCCTCGACTAAAACAAGCGATCCTAGTGAAGTCCGCGACTCCCTTTACCTAGTCTCATAGAACAAGATGAAGAGCAATCTACCTTGACCTCAAAAGCAGGTCAAGAACTACTGAAAAATATGGAAAATACGAATGATCAAAATCAAACAAAAACGGAAACTAACGCGTTGGAAAGTAATAAAAATGGGCAAGACGCGGATCTGTTAGCCCAGCCTAGTCCGATTGTTTCTATGGTATCAAAGCACTCGAATGGTACTTTGAATTTATGGCAATTAACGTTTGCAGACAAAACGAAATTTTCACAGGTGTTGAGCATAGGGCATGCATGTAGAGCTTCCGGACATCGCTTCCGTGTAAACGACATTACTTGCCATCCTGTCTTACCTCTACTTGTAACAACCTCTCATCATAATATACCTGAGTTTTCTGGTACTCAATCAACGGAATCCAATGAAAACCTGGGCATTAAACACGATTCCTGTAAAGATAGGGATATCATGTCACCTACTGGATTTTGCAGCGAATTGATATTATGGCGCGTAGATGCCGTGGGGCCTCTGTCCAAGAGCGGTGGAGTTTCTGAATTGGCACGTATCAATTCGCCCGAGATATCAGCGTTTAGTAATGTAGCCTGGATCCCGACATTATTGCCAAGTACAACACTGGGCAATTTATCCAATTCTCCCAGTGCCTGCTTCGTAGCTAGCGACGGAGAATGTTTGCGGGTTTATCAAGCTGTCATTGACGCTAGAACTTTACTAGCCGAAGTGTCGATCAGCGAGAGAAGAAGCAGGATGATGGATTCCATGGCCAGTCTCTCGACGGATATGTCATCAGATGATGGCGTCAGGCACTCCATTCACGACAGGATAAAAATAGTATCTCAACAATCGACCGCGAGACCAGGATGCGTTATACAGCTCGACGCTATTTCTGACGCTACTCACGATTGGCAGAACACGCAGTTCCTCCATGTCTTTCAAGAGCAATTAATCACGGGCGAGAGAAGCGACGAAAAGCAGCCTGGTATTGACACATCGGCCAATGATTTGGGACTCATGGAATCCACGTTGGACGCTATGGTAGATTTGCAACAATCGACAATCTTCGAAGAGCCATTCTACATAGTGGTTCTTGAGCGTACACAGCAGGGTACCACTGTGCATATGTGGCGATTGGTAATAGCATCACAACCAGAAACTACCGGTTTGTCAGGCTCGATGATGTATGTGCCAGATTCTCATTTGGTTCAGGATGAAGACGATGAGGGAACGCCTGGTAGATTGAGCCACGCGGAAGGTAGACGCTCACGCAGACCCAGTCA
>JASTWP010001922.1:0-55760 GCA_030770255.1 Temnothorax ravouxi | reverse complement strand
AGATAATTAGTTTTTAAAGGTGGAGCAAATTGAAACAAGAATGGAGCAATTTGTCTGTGCACTGAGAATGTACAAATTCTAATGATTGTTATCCCGCAAAATGCATAAAGCAAATTAAAGAAAAATGAAAATTTTAAAAATGGCGCTCTTGATTTCTGTTGCGCAGTCGCTAAATACTTTTGCGCATGCGCACAATTTCTTGATAACCTCCAAACTGAATAAGGAATTATTTACGTTTTTCTTAATAAATACTGTAGATAATTAATTTTTAAAGGTGGAGCAAATTGAAACAAGAATGGAGCAATTTGTGTGTGCCTTGAGAATGTACATTTCTAATGATTGATATCCCGCGAAATGCAAAAAACGATAATTTTTATTTATTTCTTAATGAATACTGTATATAGATAATTAGTTTTTAAAGGTGGAGCAAATTGAAACAAGAATGGAACAATTTGTCTGTGCCTTGAGAATGTACAAATTCTAATAATTGATATCCCGCGAAATGCAAAAAACGATAATTTTTATTTATTTCTTAATAAATAATGTAGATAATTAGTTTTCAAAGGTGGAGCAAATTGAAACAAGAATGTGTAGGGTAGTGAATCGACTCGTCGTAATAGAAAACTCTCTTTATTCCAAAACGCCTCTTCACTCGACCACTCTCTACACAAGACTGTTTACAATTGCGCATCGCTTCCCGCTCGCGTCTACCAATCTGCGCGTTACAGTTCCGGCTCTAATCCCGCGTCTTTCAAATCTCCTTGCTCTACCTTCTCCTGCCTTACAGCTTCGGCCGTTCTGACTACAAGGCCGCCTCGGCCGTCTTCTTCTACTTCCTCTACGGGATCGTCTCTACGCCAGGGCTTCATATTTGCGCTTTCCCATACACCTTGGTACGGTCGCTGAGAGAGCTGGTGTCCCTCGACATCGCTTAATATATAACGATTATTTCGTAGACGCTTTTTTACGCAATACGGACCCTTATACGCCGGTTTTAACTTATTAGATGTTCCTACGGTTGAATCAAAGTTTCGCACTACAACTAAATCGCCTTCCTCATATTCATTCGCAGGTTTTCGTCTTTGGTTTATATATTGCTCATTATACGACTGACCCTTCGCAATCTGCTCAGCCGCTTTATCACGAATCTCAGTTAAATTACGCTCGCTAACACAGTTTTCTTCTAACACGTTTTCTTTAACATAATCTATAATTTTTCCGCGTTGCTCTGTCCCAAACAATAAGACGCTTGGTATTGCTCCCGTTGACTTGCAAAACGTATTGTTTAAAGCAAACTCGATCTCATTTAATGCTTTAGGCCAACTTTCCTCGTCACTCAATTTTCTTAGAGCGGACGCTAACACTCGATTGTATCGCTCAACTTGACCATTAGCCTGAGGTGATCCTGTGGCCACCTTTACATGTTTCACGTTCTGTTCTGTTAAAAAGTCTTCGAACTCTCGAGAGGTAAATGCAGTACCTCGGTCAGATATTAAAAGCTTTGGCCTGCTGTATGCTCGGAAATACTCCTGTAAACATTTAATCGTTTCGGCGCTCGAAGTCGATTTCACCGCATACAATTTCACAAACTTTGTAAACGCATCTACTACTAAGAACACATGTTTTTTCGCAATAGCACCTTTTATAGGGCCATAATGATCTACGTGCATTGTTGAGAAAGGAACGCTTTCTTTTGGTATACTATTTATATATCCTTCTAACTTTCCTGAAGGTTTCGAATACGCAATACATTTAAAACAATTCTTTATGTACTGATCTACTTTCTCACGCAGTTTCGGAAACCAATAGCTTTGCATTATAATATCACATGTTTTTCCTGTCGCAAAATGACCTAACTCATTATGATAACAATGCATAATCTCGTATTCCATTCCGTGTGGTACATAAAATAAGATTCTTTGTCCCCACTTACGATAAACTAAACCGTCTCTCATCTCATAGTACCGATCTTCTGATTTCTCTAATTTTTCTCGGATCTCACGAATTTTCAGATCTAATGTTTGACATAATCGTAAGTTCGCCTCGAACAAATTATCCTCTACTACGAGTACTTCGTACACTCTACTCAATGCATCAACATGAGGCATTTTCGTTCCCGCTCGATGTTCGGTATAATCGAAATCTTGCATCTCTAAAGTCCATCTGGCTATACGCGGGTTTATGTCTTTCTTCTTTAACGTCTGTATCAAGGAATTACAATCCGTAACTACTTTAAATCTTATACCGTGCAAATATATTCGGAATTTTCTAAATGCGTAAACGATAGCTAATGTCTCCAGCTCGAAGCTGTGATATCTACTTTCGACCTCTGTAGCTCGCTTTGAGTAATAAAACACTGGATGGAATTTTCCATCTTCCTTCTTTTGCAATAAGGCCGCTCCGAAACCAGCCGAACTAGCATCACAATGCAATTCTGTTTCATCTACCGGATTATACAATGCCAAAACAGGTGATTTAATCAGTTCGTTCTTTAAAGTTTCAAATGCCTCCATTTGTTCGTTACCGAATTTGAATACCGCATCTTTTTGCAATAAATCATACAAGGGTTTCGCAATTATCGAGAAGTCTTTTACGAATTTACGAAAATACGCACACATTCCTAAAAATCTTTAAACTCCTCGAACATCCGTGGGTACAGAATAAGTCTTTACTGCTTCTATTCCCGACTCACTAGGGCGGATTCCGTCTCCCGTCACAATGTAACCCAAAAAGTCTATTTCGGTATACAGAAACTTGCACTTGTCTATCCGTAATTCTAACCGATTTTCTACTAATGTTCGAAAAAGTATTTTTAGCACCTCTAAATGTCGCTCTAAAGTTCGCGTCGTTATAAAAAAGTCATCCAGGTAAAGTCGCACGTCACCTGATCGAACCAATTCGTCCATCACCTTCTCTACATGTTCCTGAAACGTCATGGGTGCTGTCGTCAGCCCAAACGGCATCTTAGTAAACTCAAATTGCCCTAACGGGGTAATAAATGCTGTGTATGGAATACTTTCTTCCGCAACATCAATGTGGTAAAATCCGTCTTTAAGGTCTACCAAACTAAAATACTTGTTACCATTTATTGACTCTATTACTTCCTCAATAACAGGAATAGGATGATTTACTCGTTCAGTTAGCGCATTTAAAAACCGATAGTCTATACACATCCTTATTTCGCCCGATTTCTTTGGAACTAATACTATTCGTGAAGCGTATTGTGATTTACTCGGTCTAATAATCCCCTTGGATTTCAATTCTTCGATTATTTTCTCTACTTACGCACGCTCGCGATAAGATAGTCTACGTGGTGCAAAATGGAATGGAGTATGTTTCTTAAGTTTAAGTTTAAGTTCCGTATGCACTTTCGGAGTAGGCGGTCGTTCCGCTAACAAATATTCGTTTCTAAACAACTCTTTTAAACGCTCATGCCACTCAGGCGCAGTTTTCTCGCTTATTTTTAATGCATCCACCTCGTCTACCGCTAATACACTCGCGCTTATATTTAAAATCTCACACGCATCTGTTTCAAGAAAATCTACGCGCTCGTTCTCTTTCTCGCGCTTTTCATTCGCATTCTTTTCGCGACTAACCGTTAATCCCAAAATATTCCACGCGTCTCTACCGATAACAACCGGAGCTTGCATTGATGAATCTGGCACTACGCGTAAAAGTAATCCACTTAAATTTTCGCCTTCGAATTCTACGGTCGCGTTTACTACTCCGCTAATCTCTAACGGGCTCTTATTCAAACCGATATATTTATTGTTCTCATTATTCACTCGCGTCACTGATTTTGCCGGTACAAAAGATTCTTTTATAAAACTAATCGGACTTCCCGAATCTAACAACGTACGCAAGATCAGTTCTACCGATAGCTCAGTACTCACAAACTTATATCACAAGTCTCTAAAAATCTGTTCTACGACTCCGATTTGCTTCGCTTCGGTCTCCGTCGATCCCTTCGTCGCGTCCCGTGGTTTCTCCTTGGCATCCTTCTTAACCTTTTGTGGACAGTCTTTAATTCGATGATCTGCCTTGCCACAATTAAAGCAGGAACCTCGCTCACGTTTTGGCTGCTGACAATCTCGACCTTTATGTCCGAACTCGTTGCAATTATAACACCGCACTTTTTTTGCTTGCTGTGACTTCTCCTTCTCCGCACCGTCGCTCGCCTCTTTTTTCGCATGGTCGTTCCCTTTTTGCGATCGTCCTTTTCCTTCAGGCTCAAGCCGAACTTGCTCGAACGCTTCTAGTAACGCTTCTTTGGTAGGAAACCGCTGAATCTTTGCTTGATTCCTCAGATGCACATCGGATATGCCCTCAATTAGATAGTCGACGATCTCTTCTTCTTCAATTGGCACCTGATTCGCCAACGTCACTTTGTCGTGGAAATACTCACTAAATGTCTCAGCCACTTGCCAAACACGTTTCTCGAAATTTCTTTTGAGTATTATCCTGACCGGTCGATGATCGAACATTTTCCTCATCTCCTCGAGCAACTCTTCGACGGAAATCTCCAGGTGTTCTGGCTTAGAATGGAACCATTTCAGTGGTCCCTTAACTTCATGCCGACTAGAATTCTGGCAGCTCGATCGTCCAACTCGTACGTCGTACATAACAATTTAAATTGTTTTTCCCATCGCCAGAAAACATCGCTGGTACCCTTGAACTCTGACAGCAACTCGCAGATGGCATTGATATTCGGCCTCTGCCTAACCGTCGCTTGTGGTAATGGTACCGTTACCGACTGTGTTATCGACCGCTGTATTGGCGATCCTGAAAACTCACCGGACGAAGCTGGTACTTCCCTTTCGGCCGCTCGCTGCCCCATCGTGTCTCTCAAGCTCGCGTTCTCTATGCGTAACACCTCTAATTCTCGCACCACTAGATCCCTTTCACGCCGCAGTAGATCTAACTCTCGTTCTTGAATGCTCGACTCGGCTGCAGAATTTACCGCTCGCACGCTATCGTTTCCGGCAGCCATGTTGTCCTGCCCGTCCTTTTCAACATTCGTTTGTTGTTCTGCGTTGTTCTTTCCGCTGCTCATCCTGATGCCAAGGAAATCTCTATTTATCCTCAGTCCACTTGGATCGGCTTCGCGCAGTCTTACGAACAACTCGGCTTTTCTTCCAGTCTTGCTCAGCCCGAGAGCGCCTAATCGTCCTTTCAATTCGGTTACGGACCACTGCTCGAACCTTTTACCACAGTACATGCCGTACTTGCACGCACTCGTCGTCTCGCGCCTTCGTTTCAGCAGACACTCGTGATTTCGGATCCCGCCGATCGCCGTATGCTCTCGTCTCACAGGAACCTCGCACGACTCGAGAACACTAAGCTCGCGACAACTTCTTCTCGCTCCCGCGGCAACCCGTATGGCCCGTTCTCGTTCGCGACTCGTCACGATTTACTCGCGTCCACTGTCTCGCACGCACGCTTATTGTTCAATTATCAGGATCCGATATATAATCTGATGAATCTGATATACGATGGATCTTATATCCCACTTCTGAATTTTGTAGGGTAATGAATCGACTCGTCGTAATAGAAAACTCTCTTTATTCCAAAACGCCTCTTCACTCGACCACTCCCTACACAAGACTGTTTACAATTGCGCATCGCTTCCCGCTCGCGTCTACCAATCTGCGCGTTACAGTTTCGGCTCTAATCCCGCGTCTTTCAAATCTCCTTGCTCTACCTTCTCCTGCCTTACAAATGGAACAATTTGTCTGTGCCTTGAAAATGTACAAATTCTAATGATTGATATCCCGCGAAATGCAAAAAACGATAATTTTTATTTATTTCTTAATAAATAATGTAGATAATTAGTTTTCAAAGGTGGAGCAAATTGAAACAAGAATGGAGCAATTTGTCTGTGCCTTGACAATGTACAAATTCTAATGATTGATATCCCGCGAAATGCAAAAAACGATAATTTTTATTTATTTCTTAATAAATACTGTAGATAATTAGTTTTTAAAGGTGGAGCAAATTGAAACAAGAATGGAGCAATTTGTCTGTGCACAAATGTACAAATTCTAATGATTGTTATCCCGCAAAATGCATAAAGCAAATTAAAGAAAAATGAAAATTTAAAAAATGGCGCTCTCGATTTCTGTTGCGCAGTCGCTAAATACTTTTGCGCATGCGCACAATTTCTTGATAACCTCCAAACTGAATAAGGAATTATTTACGTTTTTCTTAATAAATACTGTAGATAATTAGTTTTTAAAGGTGGAGCAAATTGAAACAAGAATGGAGCAATTTGTCTGTGCCTTGAGAATGTACAAATTCTAATGATTGATATCCCGCGAAATGCAAAAAACGATAATTTTTATTTATTTCTTAATGAATACTGTATATAGATAATTAGTTTTTAAAGGTGGAGCAAATTGAAACAAGAATGGAGCAATCTGTCTGTGTCTTGTGAATGTACAAATTCTAATGATTGAAATCCCGCGAAATGCATAAAACGATAATTTTTATTTTTTTCTTAATAAAGACTGTAGATAATTCGTTTTTAAAGGTGGAGCAAATTGAAACAAGGATGGAGCAATTTGTCTGTGCCTTGACAATGTACAAATTCTAATGATTGATATTCCGCAAAATGCATAAAACGATAATTTTTATTTATTTCTTAATAAATACTGTAGATAATTAGTTTTTAAAGGTGGAGCAAATTGAACAAGAATGGAGCAATTTGTCTGTGCACTGAGAATGTACAAATTCTAATGATTGTTATCCCACAAAATGCATAAAGCAAATTAAAGAAAAATGAAAATTTTAAAAATGGCGCTCTCGATTTCTGTTGCGCAGTCGCTAAATACTTTTGCGCATGCGCACAATTTCTTGATAACCTCCAAATTGAATAAGGAATTATTTACGTTTTTCTTAATAAATACTGTAGATATAATTAGTTTTTAAAGGTGGAGCAAATTAAAACAAGAATGGAGCAATTTGTCTGTGCCTTGAGAATGTACAACAAATTCTAATGATTGATATCCCGCAAAATGCAAAAAACGATAATTTTTATTTATTTCTTAATAAATACTGTAGATATAATTAGTTTTCAAAGGTGGAGCAAATTGAAACAAGAATGGAGCAATCTGTCTGTGCCTTGTGAATGTACAAATTCTAATGATTGAAATCCCGCAAAATGCATAAAACGATAATTTTTATTTTTTTCTTAATAAATACTGTAGATAATTCGTTTTTAAAGGTGGAGCAAATTGAAACAAGGATGGAGCAATTTGTCTGTGCCTTGAGAATGTACAAATTTTAATGATTGATATTCCGCAAAATGCATAAAACGATAATTTTTATTTTTTTCTTAATAAATACTGTAGATAATTCGTTTTTAAAGGTGGAGCAAATTGAAACAAGGATGGAGCAATTTGTCTGTGCCTTGAGAATGTACAAATTCTAATGATTGATATCCCGCAAAATGCATAAAGCAAATTAAAGAAAAATGAATAATTTAAAAAATGGCGCGCGCTCGATTTCTGTTGCGCAGGCGCTAAGTACTGCGCATGCGCACAATTTCTTGATAACCTCCAAACTGCATAAAGCAATTATTTACGTTTTTCTTAATAAATACTGTAGATAATTAGTTTGTAAAGGTGGAGCAAATTCAAACGAAAAGGGAGCAATTTTTCTGTACCTTGCGAATATACAAATTCTAATGATTTCTGCTTATATTAACGTTTACATTGTTATTAACTTTATCATTTATTTATAAAAAAAGTAAAATGGAACAAATTATGAAAAATGCATATCATGAAGGAGCAAATTAAGCAGATTTATCGTATCGTGTATCGTAAGTTTCATTACTGTAGAGGTCGCTGGCTGGAAGCTTGTGGGTCTGAAATCTGTACGATTTAGATTCCTGCGCAAAGGTGATGCGCACGCGTTTGACGCTCGACCGGCTCGACGCTCGACGCTCGGACGCTCCCATGTAATGGCACCTTTACATACAGGTCTGGAAACTTCAGTAGTGGGGGTAGTTCGCTTAGTGAAGTTGTGTTTAAGGGCGGTATTCATAGTCCGTTCTTATTTCAAAGACCGTCTTGAGTTCGGTCTTAACACAGTATATACAGTAGCGCAACTCCCTGTCGGCACCTTTGATGTCAGCGTGTACGAAATTCAACTGCACATGCGCGAGCTAAGTAGATAACCAATCAAAGATCTGCTCTTTTTAGCTGAACTTCTTGCACCGTTCATCTTACCTCTTTTTCTCTCTAACGAGGAGAGAGAAAGAGGAAAGATAAATGGTGCACAAGCTAAAAGAACAGATCACACACTACTGATCTTTTATATTATTTTATCTGCTTTTCATTATTTATTCTCTTTTCTGACTTTGTATATATATATGTATATATATATATATATATATATATATATATATGTATATATATATATGTATATATACATATATATACTAAACATTACATTTAAAATATAAATTTAATAGAAATAATGTAAACAATTCACATAGTATACTTTATAGACAATAAAAAATATGTCAGAAAATAATTAAACAAAACAAAATTATATGAACATCGATTAATATAAAAACTAATATATGTAATAAACTAATAAATTAATGTACATTTTTGCGATAAAAAAAATACACAAATGTGATAAAATGTTGAGAATCTAAATAATGAAGCAAATAACATGTAGAGTAAATATTTATAATAATAATGTTATTATAATTAAAAAACATAAATATTTTTGTATCTAGTCTATAAATATATATGTACATTTATTTACTGAAGTAAAATATATACTATTTATATTACTTATACTACATAATACTATTTATACTGTTTATACTACATATGTATACTCTAAATATTACTATTTATTGAAAAAAAATATATAGGAACTATTTTCTATTTAAAAAATACAAATATATTAACCGAAATTAATAAATGGAAATCAAAGTATCTACATTATTTGTACGCAATAATAAAAATATATCTTATGTCGGAAAGGGAATTTATTTAAAAACATTAGAAATATGCATTACAAACACATCATCACGCATACTTACACGTATAATATATATTCTCGGATAGTTAAATTTGTCAAGAATAGATTTAGAAAATATCTGCTATAAATTTTAAGTTTCTTTTCTATTGCTCAACTAGTGCAGCCATTTCGTTCAGTTATAGAAAACAGACTCTTGAGAGAGTGTCGACAGGAATAATATAACAGAATCTGCAGGACATGATGACAGATTTGACTGCAGAAACTGAGCAGCCGTTTCGTAATCATTTAAATAATTATATTTTATTTAAATATTTACTAAATGACAGATTCTTTTCGGTTTCTGCAGACAATCTGTTATCAGATTATATCGGCAGAATCTGTCAGCAAAACACGAGTTTAATGCGGATACAGAAGATACTTAGATCTGTTGTAATATCTGCTGCCAATCATCTGTTATATTGTGTTGGCGAGTGATAATCAGAGTTGGTTTGATATAATGCGAGTTTATTCGAATTACTGTACAATTACAATTGATACACGTGGTTGACCGTGCGACGCCATAAAGAGAACTGAACTGAATCCACGAACATGAAAATAGAATAGATAGGCGTCGGTAATATCGCGATTCGTTAGTTCGAGTAGAGCCACTTCGTATCTCCAACACCTCCCCTCGAAGTCGTAGGCTCGAGCTAGGTTACTCGCGCAACTCAATCATCCCCAAGCCATCCTGGCACTGAATGTGTTTATGTCCGGTTAATCCCTTGGTTAATATGTCTGCCGGCATATCATTGGTAGACATATACTGAAGCTCAATCGCGCCCGATGCACAATGATCTCGAATGAAATGGTGTCGCAAGTCGATATGTTTGGTTCTCGAATGATGCACACCAGTGCTGTATACCAAACGCTGTGCTCCCTGGTTGTCGTTGAACAGTATGGTCCCGTCGCATGGTCCTGTTGTGTCGCGTAATAGACCTTGAAGATAAATTGCTTCTTTGGTAGCCTCCGACATGGCCATATACTCGGCCTCTACACTCGATAGCGCCACAGTTCGTTGCTTTCGAGCTTCTCAACATATTGCTGCTCCTGCTAGGATAAATGCGTATCCCGAATATAATCGCCTGTCAACTGCATTGGCACCCCAGTCTGCGTCAACTACTCCGTACAATGGTATATCTGATTTTTGGTACATCAGACCATGACTCTCGGTGCCCCTCAGGTATCTGAGGATTCTTTTGGCTGCCAGCCAGTGCTCCGTTGAATAATTCGTATTGAATTGACTCAAGAAATTAACCGCGTATGCGATATCTGGTCTCGTAGATACCGCAAGATACATCAATGCTCCAATAAGGCGTTGGAAAGGGTATCTCATTATCTTCTCATTAGCTCGTGACGGTTTTGTCAGTTGCACATTTGTATCAATCGGAGTCCTCGCTGGTTTGCAATCTTGCATGCCAAAACGCTCCAAGATGGCTTCAGTGTATTGACGCTGTGTTAAGATAACACTATAGTCAGCCTCGTCTTGTTGAAACTCGATTCCCAGGCAATTATTCACTGGTCCCAAGTCTTTCATCTCAAATGACTCCGCCAAATTCCGCTTCACCTCCTTCATCCAGCTCGGGTCGTTGGTTGCAATCACAATATCGTCGACATAAATTGCAATTATCATCATGCAATTTTTCCTTCGTGACGTAAACATACATGGGTCTTGGTCCGTTGGTTGCATACCCATTTGCTTCAGTCTTGACACAAGACGACGATACCATTGCAGCCCTGATTGTCGCAATCCATAAAGCGCTTTCTTCAACAAGCACAGTACACTATCTTGATATGCGTTCAATGCATGTAGCCAGCGTTTTGCAGTTCTTATAACATCTTCTTTCCGAATTATTTCCGCATTTGAACCCACGCGTTTTCCAGCGATGATTTTCGTCAGTACCTCGCATAACTGCTCAGGTACCTCCATGTACACGTCCTCTTCCAACTCACCATTGAGGTAGGCAGTTACCACATCCATTTGATGGATTTGCAACCCTAACTCTGCCGACAGTGCCGCCAATAATCGAATTGAAGTCGATCTTGCCACGGGAGAATAAGTTTCATGGAAATCCTCCCCTGCACGTTGTGAGCAACCCTTTGCTACGAGACGTACTTTCTTCTTTGTGACTAGTCCACTATCTTTGGTACAGAAAACAAATCTACTACCAATCACTTTTCGCTTTTGTGGTCTTGATACAATTTCCCAAGTGTTGTTGCGTATCTGCGCAAGGTATTCATCTTCCATGGCTGTTCTCCAGTCTTCGACGTCGTCGCTTTGCTCCGCTTCTTGCCACGTTGTAGGATCGTGTGTTATTGTTAAATTACATTCCATAAACGCGTCATCGTCGTCTGGAGTCTCATCAGGTAGACGCTCATCGTCCGAATCCTCACTATCCTCACCATCGTTTCCGTCATTGTTGTTAGCGGCCTGATGATATAGTTTTCTCGGCCTTCCGACCGATCCGGTACGCAATAGCATCGGCCTTCCCCTTCCGCGTTTCGGTGGTTGAAGCCTCGTTGGTAAAGGAGTAGAGCCTTCCGTTGCCCTTCGTTTAGGCGCTCTAACAATGACATCTCGATCTCGAGGTACTTCTGTGTGATGCCTTTCCTTGATGACAACTTGAGGTCCCTCGGCGTGATGCTCCTCTGCTTTGTCCTCGATCAGCTCTTCTTCCTGCTCGTGTCCCTTAGTTTCGGTTTGGTCGGGTTTCTTGTCCTCAAGAAACTCTTGGTATTCACGATCAAAAGCTGACTCGTTCAAGAATTTCACGTCGCGACTCACGATTACTTTACGCGATTTCGGTAGCCACACGCGATACGCTTTTTGATTCGTTTGAGTATCCTACGAAAATACCCTCCTCCGATCTCGAGTCAAATTTTCCTTTTTGGGGATTTTTGTCCGACACGAACACTCTCGAACCAAAGATTTGAAAATATATTACCGTAGGTATTTTTCCCTTCCATAATTTATACGGTACCTGTCCATCCAGTGATTTTGTCACGCACCGATTTCTCACATAGCACGCGGTATTTACCGCCTCTGCCCAAAATACTGGAGAAACATCCGCTTGACGCATCATGCACCTAGCCATTTCAACCAGCGTCCGATTCTTTCTCTCCGCCACGCCGTTTTGTTGGGGGGTATGCGGTGTCGATAATCGCCTCGCGATACCGTTTTGCTCCAAGAATTGGTCGAATTCCTTGTTGCAGTATTCTGTCCCGTTGTCCGACTGCAATGCTTTTATCTTTCTCCCTGTTAAAGTTTCTGCCGCGGCCTTGTATTTTTTAAATGCACTCAAAACATTGCTTTTGTTTTTCACAAAGATAACCTCGCACCAACGCGACCTATCGTCGATAAATGTCACAAAGTACTTTGCGCCAGAATGTGACGCAGTTCTCATTGGTCCACACACATCTGAATGCACTATTTCTAATACGTTTTTTGTACGACCGCCTTCACTTCTCGGAAATGGAGCTCGAGTTTGTTTCTCGCGAATACACACTTCGCACTTCGACATCGTTTGATCGATTTTAAGTTTCAATCCGTGCACTACTCCGCTTTTCGCCATGCTTTTTAAGTCTCGTTCGTTTAAATGTCCCAACTTGTAATGCCACTCATCGATCTCACTCTTCGTATGATTCACGGACATCGCCACATTATCCCCTTTTCTCGCCGCATCGTTTTCATTTATCGCGTCTTTACCCCTTCGCACGTAATACAAATTTCCGATTCTATCTGCTCGAAAAATTATTTCTCCGTGCTCACCGGTCACGGTCGCGTCTTTTTCACGAAAATGTACTTCATATCCGCGATCCGTTATTTTTGACACTGATAACAAGTTTGTACGTAAATCCGACACGTAATATACTTTTTCAAAGTTTACATTTGTCTCCCGTTTACCATTGCTCACGGCCATTCGCACGTTTCCCGCGCCCGTTAT
The DNA here is from genome assembly GCA_030770255.1 of Temnothorax ravouxi. Classification (NCBI taxonomy): domain Eukaryota; kingdom Metazoa; phylum Arthropoda; class Insecta; order Hymenoptera; family Formicidae; genus Temnothorax; species Temnothorax ravouxi. The sequence goes on along the minus strand of JASTWP010001922.1, from coordinate 42,783 downwards.
ACTCGTTGACTCACTGTTCGCCAAATTCAATGTCTTATGCACACTTTCGATTTTCTCGAATTTTGTCTTTTCAGTACACATGTGTGCAGTGCATCCACTGTCCAAGCACCATTCTACACCATTTACGCTCTCGCGATTAAATAGCACCGTCTCAACTGTATTCAACATCGCCGTGTCCCCGCGCGCGTGTTCCGAACTCACCGATTCATTGTCATTGTCTTCCACCTGTCGTGCACTCACTTGTAAATTCGCAGGATACTTTGCCAGATATCTTTTGGCAATATGACCGATTTTACCACAACGGAAACATTTAGGTTTGGTAATACTGAAGGAGACGGGCTTCCTCTCCGATTTCGATGAAATTAGGCTTATTCGACGCGTTTTTGCACAAAACGACCGAATCTGGCAGAAAAAAGTGTCGCTCTGCCCCGCGAAGCGAGATATTAACTGCTAAAGTTGACGACTATCAGGTTATGAAACCTGTCATACCGACGCGATGTAGCGACTGTGACTATGCCAAACAGAAATAATTTGTTAAAGCAGAGAATAGTTGCAGGTATATGAAAAGTACGTATTTATATACCAACTATTCATAAAACATATAAATGTGTACGATGAATAAGTACATATAAATATGTACTTTTCATATACCAACTATTCTCTGCTTTAACAAATTATTTGTGCTACAGATATTAAGCGTCGAAGTTAACGAAACAGAAATAATTTGTTAAAGCAGAGAATAGAAGTTGTGATTTTCGTTAAAGCAGGGCACACACACACGTGTGTATGTCCTGCTTTATAGAAGTTGTAATTTTCGTTAAAGCAGGGCACACACACACGTGTGTATGTCCTGCATTATAGAAGTTGTGATTTTCGTTAAAGCAGGACACACACACACACACACACACGTGTGTATGTCCTGCTTTATAGAAGTTGTGATTTTCGTTAAAGCAGGACACACACACACACACACACACGTGTGTATGTCCTGCATTATAAAAGTTGTGATTTTTGTTAAAGCAGGACACACACACACGTATGTATGTCCTGCTTTATAGAAGTTGTGATTTTCGTTAAAGCAGGACACACACACACACACGTGTGTATGTCCTGCTTTATAGAAGTTGTGATTTTCGTTAAAGCAGGACATACACACGGTGTGTGCCCTGCTTTAACGAAAATCACAACTTCTATAAAGCAGGGTATATACACGTGTGTGTGCCCTGCTTTAACGAAAATCACAACTTCTATAAAGCAGAGTATATACACGTGTGTGTGCCCTGCTTTAACGAAAATCACAACTTCTATAAAACAGGACATACACACGTGTGTGTGTGTGTGCCCTCTGCTTTAAACGAAAATCATTAAACTGCAGTTAAATACTTTTAAAGCGCGTCATTAACCTACATAGGTTAGTTGACGCGCTTTAAACACTTAAATACTTTTAAAGCGTCACTAATCTATACGCCGAAAGATTATTCGAATTATGTTACACTTCTGACTTACCAACCAAACAGTTGTCACGTGATCTGCTGCATGCGCGTGCGGCCACTGAGCATGCGCGTGTGGCCGCAGGGCATGGTCGTAGTCGCTGCATCTCGTCGGTATGACAGGAATCATAACCTGATTCCTGTCAACTTTAACAGTTAATATCTCGCTTCGCGTAGCAGAGCGACACTTTTTTCTGCCAGATTCGGTCGTTTTATGCAAAAACGCGTCGAATAAGCCTAATTTCATCGAAATCGGAGAGGAAGCCCGTCTCCTTCAGTATTACCTTAGGTTTTCTTTGTCCCGCACCAGCTTGGCTTTCGGTTTTATTGTTTCTCGAATCTTCACGACTATCATGTGGCACACGCGTGTTCTGACGAAACCTTGACCTTCTCGCGTACATAACATATTCTGCTCTGTATTGTCGCTCGCTTTTCGCGATTCGTATTCTTCGAGTATTTTCACTCGCAATATCTCGGGATCTGGCAATTCATCTCGTGTCTCAATAGCGCAACGAAAATTTCCAAACGATTCTGGCAGACTGTATAACAACAAGATTGTTAACACTTCCTCGTTGACTACCAAACCGATCTCTTTTAATTTTGCCACTGCCTCGAAAAATTCCGTTAGGTGGGTTCGCACTTTGTCCCCCTCTTTCAATCGTGACAAAATGATTTTCTTCAAGAGTATCGCTTTTCGCGCCGGTCCCTTCGACTGGAATGTCGATTCGATTTTTAGCCATACTTCTCTAGACGTTTCTAGACCACGGATCACGTTCAACTCCGACGTACTCATCGACAACACGATATCGGCTTTTGCTTTCGCATCCTTATTTGTCCATTCCATCGCATCTGTCCCAGACGACGGCCTCACTTTTGTCCCGTTCACGTAGGCCCATACGTCGTTTTTCACCAGTATAGCCTCCATCTTCATTTTCCACGTATCGTAATTTTCGGCAGTTAACGGCTCGATTTTCATAATCGCCGACATTTTCACACCACTTTTACTGTCTCTTATTGTCTCAGTCTTTATCTCGCGATTTCTCTATTTTCGCGTACTGGCCCTGGTAAAAATTCCGGACAGAAACGGTCAGAACGCGCACCTATCTGTTTCTGTCAGCAAAATTGTGTGTTTCTATCCACGCAATTACGGGCAAATACGGTTAGGAACAGGTTACGCAATCTATCGGCTTCTGGCCGTAAAAGCGGATAGGTATGGCATGCATGGCTAACTGCATCTAACTGATTCCTAACGGAACGGAACTTATCCGAATCTATGCGCAAACGTAATTACGAATCCTATCCGTTTCTATACGCAAGCAGTTTTGAATGTCTATCCGCATCTGATTGCGGAACCTGACAGAATATCTATCTGCATTTATACGGAACGGAACTTATCCGAATCTATCCGCAAACGTAATTACGAATCCTATCCGTTTCTATACGCAATCAGTTTTGAATGTCTATCCGCATCTGATTGCAAAACCAGACAGGATATCTATCTGCATTTGCATGCAATTATGATTTGCCCGCTCTATCCGTTTCTAACTGCAAATGCGTTTTATTCATTTCTTATTACTGCAAATACATGTACATTGTGGAAGGTTTGTAGTTATCAGGTAGATTCTACCTTTAAACGCCAGGAGAAGGGATTCCTCCAGTTACGACACTGTAATTTTTCTGGTTGTCGCCTGACAGAACGCCTGCTTATATATTATGGCTGGTTGTATTTTAAATGTGAGAAACGCTTTTCATCATGCGCCGCCTAGCGGCGTCGTCGCGAATCGTCGTCCATCTGCATCTGTACGCAATGTCGACCTATAGGAATTTGTCTGCAACTACGGATACGAGTCCTGTATGTTTCTGTCCGCATTCTGTACGCATCAGATGCTGACGGTATCTATCCGTAATTACAGATACCGCATCCATCTGCATCTGTACGCAATGTCGACCTATAGGAATTTGTCTGCAACTACGGATACGAGTCCTGTATGTTTCTGTCCGCATTCTGTACGCATCAGATGCTGACGGTATCTATCCGTAATTACGGATACCGCATCCATCTGCATCTGTACGCAATGTCGACCTATAGGAATTTGTCTGCAACTACGGATACGAATCCTGTATGTTTCTGTCCGCATTCTGTACGCATCAGATGCTTACTGTATCTATCCGTAATTGCGGATACCGCATCCATCTGCATCTGTATGCAATGCCAACCTATAGGAATCTGTCTGTAACTATATGGATACGATTCCTGTTTGTTTCAGATAGGAGTTGAATCTATTTCTTCAACGTTGCTGTTATATAGTTGCTGGTAATATCTAACGAAATCCTGTTCGCTCTAACAGCAACGTTGAAGAAAAAATTCAACTCCTATCTGAAACAGGCAGGAATCGTATCCATAGTTGCAGACAAATTTCTATAGGTCGACATTGCGTACAGATGCAGATGGATACGGTATCCGCAATTACAAATAGATACCGTCAGCATCTGATGCGTACAGAATGCAGATAAAAACAGACAGGATTCGTAGTTGCAGACAGACGCAGTTAAGATTTCCCTCAGACAGTATGCGGACAAAATCAGTTAGAATTGTAACACGTAATTGCAGGTAAACGCAGTTAAGATTTTCCTCGGATAGGATGCGGGCAGAAACAGTTAGAATTGTAACACGTAATTGCAGGTAGACGCAGTTAAGATTTGCCTCTGATAGGATGCGGACAGAAACAGTTAGAGTTGTAACACGAAATTGCAGACAGACGCAGTTAAGATTTCCCTCGGACAGTATGCGGACAGAATCAGTTAGAATTGTAACACGTAATTGCAGGTAGAAGCAGTTAAGATTTTCCTCGGATAGGATGCGGGCAGAAACAGTTAGAATTGTAACACGTAATTGCAGGTAGACGCAGTTAAGATTTGCCTCTGATAGGATGCGGACAGAAACAGTTAGAGTTGTAACACGAAATTGCAGACAGACGCAGTTAAGATTTCCCTCGGACAGTATGCGGACAGAAACAGTTAGAATTGTAACACGTAATTGCAGGTAGACGCAGTTAAGATTTGCCTCTGATAAGATGCGGACAGAAACAGTTAAAGTTGTAACACGAAATTGCAGACAGACGCAGTTAAGATTTCCCTCGGACAGTATGCGGACAAAATCAGTTAGAATTGTAACACGTAATTGCAGGTAGAAGCAGTTAAGATTTTCCTCGGATAGGATGCGGACAGAATCAGTTAGAATTGTAACACGAAATTGCAGACAGACGCAGTTAAGATTTCCCTCGGACAGTATGCGGACAGACACAGTTAGAGTTGTAACACGAAATTGCAGACAGACGCAGTTAAGATTTCCCTCGGACAGTATGCGGACAGAATCAGTTAGAATTGTAACACGTAATTGCAGGTAGAAGCAGTTAAGATTTTCCTCGGATAGGATGCGGGCAGAAACAGTTAGAATTGTAACACGTAATTGCAGGTAGACGCAGTTAAGATTTGCCTCTGATAGGATGCGGACAGAAACAGTTAGAGTTGTAACACGTAATTGCAGACACTTACAGTTGAAAATGTTGCCTCGGATAGGATGCGGAAAGAAGCGGATAAGATCTCATCACATTTTTCTATGTTACAACAGTTGTACGGTTAGAAACAGATGGGATTGGTATCCGCAAATATTTACTGCAGACAGAACAGACAGCTTACAGTTAGATACAGATAGAATTTCTATCCGTTTCTGTCCGTATCTGTCCGGAATTTTTACCAGGGGGTTCTCACACTAACGGTTTTCCCGCATACGCGACGCGCGGTACACCGCAACCACTTTTTCGCCGAGTTCTTCACTCGCGACTTTAAATCGAACACTCGCGTTTCACGTACTCTGGGCCCATAACCTGTTGACGAGTGATAATCAGAGTTGGTTTGATATAATGCGAGTTTATTCGAATTACTGTACGATTACAATTGATACACGTGGTTGACCGTGCGACGCCATAAAGAGAACTGAACTGAATCCACGAACATGAAAATAGAATAGATAGGCGTCGGTAATATCGCGATTTGTTAGTTCGAGTAGAGCCACTTCGTATCTCCAACATATTGTCCTACTTTAATAGGTATATATATTCTCCACAGTTGAATCATTTGTCTATATTGCTATTTGATCCAAATTTTGATATAAAGCAAAAAAAGGTGCAAGAGAAAAATAAAATCTCTTCTTTAACCTGCCAATATACTTGCCATGATACTTAAGGGTCGACAGGAGTAACACTACCGACCTCTGTCGGGTTGCTTAGCTGCGAGTCCGTATTTTATTTATTATAAACTTTTTAAGAGCCAAAATGGAAAATCCGGCTATGTACCAGCTTGCGGCTGATCTTACTGATTAAAACGAGCATAAGTTTAATGAGATTCGTTAATTAATTTGGCTAAACTTTGGGATAAGCCGTTCCTAAGCAGCTCGTTTTAATCAGTAAGATCAGCCGCAAGCTGGTACATAGCCGGATTTTCCATTTTGGCTCTTAAAAAATTTATAATAAATAAAATACGGACTCGCAGCTAAGCAACCCGACAGAGGTCGGTAGTGTTACTCCTGTCGACCCTTAAGTATGTAAAGATGCACATTTATGCAATGGGGGAATGCTCCGTCTTCTTTGTAGTCTTCTATTTATTTATGCGGCAATTATGACTCCTTGCGCGAGAAGCACAGACACCTATTTACGTTATAAACAAAATAATATTAAATAGCAAGATTTAAAAATAAAGATAAATATCTTATTTCATATTTTATTATCACAATTGTACGAATATATATTACAAAAATAAACTCGTGCATATAGATATATGACACACACACACACACACACACACACACACACAAAATATATAGTTATAAAAAATTTTATGTAAATGTTAATTTCCAAAAATCTTAATCCTAAGAGACGAAACAATAAACCCGTGCATGTAGATATATATGACGCACGTACACACACACACATACAAAATACATAGTTATAAAATCATGTTATAATTTCAATAAACCTTAAGCCTAAGAAACGAACAAGAAACCTATGCATGTAGATATATGACACACACACAAAACACAAACTTGGAAAAAAAGTATATTATATACTGTATGGACATACATGCATATAAATATATATTGTTAAATATATCTTTATTTCTTCTCTCCTAACTCTCAGTCATTTGTCTGTACCTCAGCTACTCGATCCACCTCGGTACGAGCCAAAGAGAAAGCGAGAGAGAAGAAAAATTTTCTATAATAATTAACCCTGTCATGGAATATATAAATCGCAAACCTAAAGAACAAACGGGAAATAAGTTATAAAAGATAATCCATCATTTGACTACTATATAATTAGCCGAATTTCATAATAATGCGCATATTATAGTGAAAACAAGACTGCATGCATACAAACAAGTAAAAAATAAGTCAGAAAAGAAAAGAATTATAAATGTAAAATATTAAGAAGTTTTCTATTTTTTTTAGTGACTTTATCAACAGTTTTGGATGCTTTATTATGTTGAGACAAAGTATAGTAAATACGCATGCGCATAAATAGTTTGATTAAATAAACTGTTGGAAAATTTGGACATGGTGCTTCAAAAGGTACGGCTTGTGCAAGTTCTAATAAATATTTACCAATATTTTTTTGGAAACAATTACTTTCAAAAGTAGTGACAAATATTTTTTCTAATTTATGTATATAAGAACAAAAATTATGACTTGCTACGTTCAAATTTCCAAATTGATTTTCTTCTGTGGTAGTAAAAGCTCGAAAAGAGCAATATAAACTAGTATCATCTATGACAGTCTTATTTTCATTAAGATAAGTTGTACACGCTTCACATGTATGTATTTGTAGACATTTCTTAATTAAATACCCGCATACATATCTAAACGCATTTTCTTCTGGCAGGTCCATATTGTAATAGTCATGATTGGGGATGTCTAAAATTGGACGTGCCGAAGATGGAATGAACGCAGAAGATGATGAAGGACTCGAACATGATTCTCCAATTAAATTTAACATTTCATCTGTATCTACAGCACAATTTTGCGTATCTGTATGTTGTAAAAGTTTCATACTGAATAATTTTTTAAAAGCGCGAGTAAACTGTATTGGTGTCGGATTTAAGCAATTACCGCCTTGTTGTCTGATAGAACCAAAAAAATTTTCAATACAGTCTTGATTTATTCTTTGTGTGCGAAGATATGGAAAATCATAACATTTTAATTTATTCCAAAGTAGCATATTATACTTCTAATTGTTATTTGCCAGTATTCAAAACAATTAACTTTAACACGTGAACCTTTTTCATTAATTACCTTTATATTTTTCATAAAATTTATCATTTGTTCTAAGAAATTAATTTGTTTTTCGCTTCCTGTAAATACTTTTCCATATTCTTTAGGGTTATTTGTTGCAGAGGAATTTAAAATATCAAATAATTTGTCAAAATGATCGATGAAATCTATTGTTCCTACTGCTTCACTTGAAAGAAAGCCAGAGGACATCTGAGTACACATGCCTGCAGCTACGCGATTACTAAAAATTTGAACGGCATATTTGACTTTCATTTTTTGAAAACTGGTAGGTTCAATATGATTTTTAGATAGTTTCGGAGCGGTTTTAATCCATTGTTTACTATCTATATTATAAAAATCGACAATATGAGTCCATAAAGCAACTTTGTCCATTCCAAATTCTATACGATGTTTGTATAAATTATCGCGTGTTCTTTTCATTAAATGGGGAGTATCAAATATGTACAATATTTCTAAATCGTCAACTAAGAAAATTGAATTGTTTATTGAAATGCCCAATTCACGAGACAGCTGCATGAAATTAGACCCCATATCCGAAATTAAAGCATGCACGATAGCACCACAATTATGTAATTTACGTATAATGTCAAATATAATAGGTTTTAATACATCTGCTTTACATGTTGTTTCAACAAAACAAAAGCAAACTGGAAGTTTCCAATCACCTGCAATGCTGCGTGTCATAACAACAAAAGCATTTTTTGCAGGTTTCGCTGATCTCTCGTTGCCTGTATTTTCAAATCCAACTATTTCATCTTGTGAAAGGTTATAAAAAAAATGACCTTTTAAACTCATTTCATCGATGCACAATATACAATGACGTTCTAAAGGCGGTAATGAATATAATTTTACAGATAAAGCGTCAAAAATTTTGTTGTTTATGCCGGGTTTAATTTCCCATGTGTGCGTGAATGAATGTAAACTACGAATGGAAGGTAATGCAAACTGTTTCCTAAGTTCTCGATAATTTCGCGGACTTAAAAAAAATAAGCTTAAGGCAAACCGTTTAAATTCAGGACTATATCTTTTCCCATGTTTGCTTTTAATTTGCGCGTCAATTTGTGCAGATAATAATTGTGCAAAATTATTATATGGTAGTAACTTACAGCCTAATTGACGAAGAATTTCGTGTTCCTTAGATTCTTCCTGAGACTTTGTCTTGCTTTTTTCCAGGTTCTCAACTTTCTTTCGAAGCCGTCTAAGTCTTTCACGCAGCATTTTATTTTCTGCTTTTAATTTCAAACGTTCCCTGGTGGAAATAATTTTACAACGCAAAAATTATGCGAAAACTACAATTTCTTATAATATAATTACAACTTTTCACACTATTTTTACGTAATTTTTACGTCAAAAGTACGCGATTTGGGCCATGTTTGTAATTTTTCATAAATTTACGTAGAAATTTTTATGAATAACTACAACTTTTTGAATTTTTATTTACTACAAAATAAAATATAAAATTTATTTCTCTCGTTGAACATTATTTTATTGCTGAAAATCTTGATTACGTGCAAGCTTAATTAAATAAATTTATATTATACTTAGAAAATTTGCTTACTACCGCTGGATTTGAACCTGAAACCCCTGGCTCTTGAGTCAGTCACCTTCCGCACTGTGCTACAACATTGATTGATGAAGACGTTTCGTATTGTCTACATATGGTACACTTATTGTTAACAGACGTACGGAAGGTGTCAGCTCTTTTTTTTATAATTTTTTTTTTATAATTTCGTTTATATATTTATTTATTTATTCGTAGTCTTAAATAAAAATTCAATATTTTTATAAAATTATTTATTTCAAAAATCTTTCATGAGTGTTTTCTTTTTCGCATCGAAATATTTTTTTTATATTCTTTTACTATTTGGACAATAAATTGTTTCTGATCTTCGTTTAATATCAGAATATAATATTTTAACAAAAAAACGAAGATCAGAAACAATTTATTAGTTAAATATATATATATATATATATATATATATATATTTCTTACAAAATTGCTATCGAATCGATGATGCCAAAACAATTTGATTGAAATCAGCTGATTTTTGCTTCCTCATAGAGGAAGCTTTGTTTTCGTAAAAAAAATTTTTTTTTGTTTTTCTGAATGTGTTCAGAATGTTCTAAAACGTCGAAAAATTGCAATTTTAAAAAATGTCTGTATGTATGTGTGTGTGTGTGTGTGTGTGTGTGTGTGTGTGTGTGTGTGTGTGTGTGTGTGTATGTGTGTGCCAAATTTACCAAAGTTTTTATAACTCCAAAACGAATCAACCAAATCTAAACGAATTATATATGAAATAGGGGTACAAAAAACTGAAGAATATAATAAAATTAATAAAAATTGCTAATAATCAAAGGGTTATTTTTTAATAAGATTTTGGATTTTTGCAGAAATGTTTATGCATTAACTTCCGCAAATTTGGAGTTATCGATCTATTTTTAATTTTATTATATTTTTCAGTCTTTTCTACCCCAATTTCATATATAATTCTTTAAGATTTGGTTGATTAGATTCAGCTTTATATGCGGTTAAAGGTCCATAATTTTGATTGCTTCCTCTATGAGGAAGCCAAAATAAATAAATATAAATAACTATGGCTGAAAATAGAGGAAGCAATGCAGGTTTCTACTTGCTTATTTAAAAAATATGAGGAAGGCAATGTACAAGTTTCTACTTGCACCCTGTTTTTATGTTAATTTCGATGTCGATGAGTTTCCGGTGAATCGACGTTGAATTGACGTCGATTTGACATCAGCCTTCTCACTGGATAAATATATACTAAATATGCGACATGTTCGACAATTTTTACATCAGACTATGCTGAAATCTACAACTTTCAATAAGATCTGTTTCTATTCCTGCACTGCTGAACTAGTGCACACTCATGCAATATAAGTTAGAGTGGGACAAGTATACTTTGTTTATATCTTACATTTAATCATAAAAATATTTTTAGAATATTGTAGAAAGTTGTAAATAGTTGTAATTTTTACAATAATTTGCAACTTCTACAAATTACTACAATTTTTATAAAAAATTTTGTTAGAACGTTGTAGAAAGTTGTAAATAGTTGTGATTTTTACAATAATCTACAACTTCTACAATTTACTACGTTCTCATAAAAAATATTCGCAGAATGTTGTAGATAGTTGTAAATAGTTATGATTTTTACAATAATCTACAACTTCTACGATTTACTACGTCTCATAAAAATGTTCGTAAAAAAGTTGTTACAATTTTCTATTACTTTTTACAACTTACTACAATTTATTACAATTTACTACAATTTACCATAAATTTCTACAATTTTCACAAATTTGTAGAAATTTGTGATTTATTGTAGAAGATTGTAATTTTTCATAGAAATACGTAAACTGTTGTAAAATTATTTCCACCAGGGTTGTTCTCTCCATTTCTTCTGCCGCGAAGTTTCTTTTACAGCTGCTGAACACATGCTGCTGGATGTGCTTCTAAACAATAGAAAAATATTATAACATTACAGAAATATATTTTTTAGTTTTGTAGAGAAAAATATTTGCTACAACTTTTGTTTGAAAAAATTTTTAATAGCTATCAAGGACAAAAAGTTACAACCAAAAAAGTGCCGTCAATTAGGGGTTGAACATTTTTATTGACATTTATATTGCCCCCTGTTAGTTTGATCAAAAAAATGTTCAAATAAAACTTGTAGAGGATTCAATTCTCTACAATTTTCGTATAAATTTTTTTGCGGTGACTCAAAAAACACCAGAGATAGAGAGCGCCAAAGTTGAGTGTGTTTCATAAATGCTCTTTTTCGTGGGGAAAATTCGCGGTTTTATTGTGAATTGTCGCACATTATAAAACTCTTTTCCGCACCACCACTGAGGTAGAGTTTCAGGCGCATTTTTTTTTTACGTGGTATCTCCAGTAGATATAATCCACGGGTCCGAGAAAGTGCTTTTCGTTCTATATATTCTGAAAACAATTTATGCAAGTCTTTGCTTTTTTGTCGCTGGGCCAGGCATATTTATTTCATCGATGTCATCGTCATTGATATTTCTTTCGGTGACGACTTCCTCACTTTCGGAATCGTTGGTAGTTCCTTCGTTGAAGTCAACCGGTGGAAATTCGAAGTCGTCGAAGTCGTCGTTTTCGAGTACTTGCTGCAACTGTACAATATTTGTGCATGATTCCCCGCTGCAATGTTCGCATATTACCGAACATTTAAGCCCAGCTTTGCGACAACCACAGGCTGTTCCACATTTTTTTTTGCATTTGCACGATATCGATCCCAGTACCGCGGGAGGCGCTGGATCCTGGGTGGTCATGATTGGTTCTAGTCCTAGTGGAGTTCGTCGCCAGCCCCATTCTTCTGGATTCTGGTAGATGTTAAACCAGGTTTGCACTTGATGGTATGCGCGGAATGTATGCTGCCGTGCAGCCGCTGCGGTAGGAGGCAAGGAGGAAAGATTGAATTTTGTTTTTGTCACTGATTTAACAAATTGCTTATATCGTAGGGAATTAAGCGACACTTCTCCGGTCCCACCAAACAGCATGAAAAATATTTTTTCTCCTGCTGCTGTCAAGACGTCGATATCGAGTTTCGTTTTCTTGAACATGTAAAGAACTTCTCGGAGTTCATCGTTTTTCTCGAGAATGTTGATTAATTTCGTTTTGCCAATATTGTAAATTGCTGAAGTAGTATCACATCCGGTGAACGCGTGAAGGAGAAAGATGTGATCAATTACAGAAATATGTTTGAAACTTTTTGCCGAGTATAGGGCCTCTCGAGTTCTTCCTTTTCCGGGTTTACGAAAAAATACGTTAAGAGTTTCTTGTCCTAGACCAGTGAGCAGAACGAGAAGGTCAATATCTTCACCAATAATTGTAACGGAATCGTACAAAGATGCATTTTCTATTGCAGTTTTGACAATTAGTGTGTCCGCGTCCTCAAACGCTTGTTCAACGGTAACATCGAATAATTGTAAATCCAAATGCTTGAAAATTGTATCTCGTATGGAATTACTTTTCACTTCACAAATTATTCTTCGTCTGTCAACGGGCAACGATTTTTGCTGTTTTATAAATACCTCATCAATTACTTCAGCGCAGAAAAGGCAACGTTTTTCAAAATTAAATGCCGGTGGATGGTTCGAAGATTGCGATGACGACGGAGAAGATAGAGGTGATTTTGAGATCGAAACAGCACAGTTGCTCCGACGACGAATAGCCGCTGCAGCCATTTTCTCGTTGATATATACTTTTCGACAGTGCACGTGCACTGTGATGTTGTTGATGTCCTCCAGCATGCGCGCATGTTCCTCGTCGCCTCTCTTAATAGCAAACGAATGTAAAGTTTGCACACCTCTTTTTTGAACGACAGTAATTTTGCCGTCGCTCAGCGCTTTCCCACAAATAAAACATTCGCTCATTTTCGTGAAATTTCACTCTAAAACGCTCGAAATACAGTTTACGACTGATCGAAAATAATATACAATAACACACAATAACACACAATACACACAATGACACACACAAACAACACACACACAATAACACACTGTACAGTTCGCGGAACAAAGTTTTATAATATACGACATTTCACAATAAAACCGCGAATTTTCCCCACGAAAAAGAGCATTTACGAGACTCACTCAACTTTGGCGCTCTCTATCTCTGGTGTTTTTTGAGTCATCGCAAAAAAATATATACAAAAATTGTAGAGAATTGAATCCTCTACAAGTTTTATTTGAACATTTTTTTGATCAAACTAACAGGGGGCGATATAAGTGTCAATAAAAATGTTCAACCCCTAATTGACGGCACTTTTTTGGTTGTAACTTTTTTCCTTGACAGCTATTAAAAATTTTTTCAAACAAAAATTGTAGCAAATATTTTTTCCTACAAAACTAAAAAAAAAGGAAAAGAATTCGACCAATAGAAGCCGAGATATTTAAACTTCAAATATTCACCCCTATTTTCAAGATGGCCGCCGATGCACAAGGAAATTTTGTTTGAACTTTGTGAATTTGCATGTATTGAAAAAAATAAAATTATAAAACTAGAAAAAATATAAATATATTGAGAAAAATTAAGTAACAATTTTAATAATTTTACAATCCTATACAGGAAAAAAATAAAGTACAAATAACATGAGAATTTTGAAAACTTCTAAATAAATGTAATTAGATACTAAATATATTATGCAATCATGTAAATAATTATTTTTTACATTTATTTTTATTGTTATAAAAAATTAAGAGAAAAACGTCAAAATAATATAAAATATAAAACTGAGAAATATAAGTTGAAATATATTTCAATGCGTGCATGTGTATTTATAAATCGAAATAATAACTATCATAAACTGTATATCTTTACAAATAATACAATATAATTAAAAATGCACACACATATGTTGAATGAAGTAAAAACTTACGGTTTAGCAATTTTAGCATCTCTATCCATGAATAGCGTTGCGTTTGACATCTGGATACTACTGAAACATATTACATACATTTTTCATACCCTACATTGATAGAAAAATAAAATATGATATATTTTGCACAAAAATATATCTTTATATACAGATTAACTATTCCCTCTGAGTAAATATAATTTTTCTTGGTTAACCGTCAATTTTAAGTTTTATTTCTTTCACTCTTTATATATAATTAAACACTGAACACTGAACACTGAACACTAAACACTGAACACTCTTGCTCACTTTCTTTATCTTTCACGTATAACTCCGATTTTTCGCACACTTCACTTCTATGTAATGTCTGTTACCGCCAATTTTAACCGCTTTATAGGTAAGAGAGAAAGCGCTATAGAGGAAATAGAGAGAGGAAATGCGACAGAAGATCAGTTCTGTGATTGGTTATCTACTTAGCTCGCGCATGTGCAGTTGAATTTCGTACACGCTGAAATCGGGAGAGTTGCGCTACTGTATATACTGTGGTCTTAAGATGCTCTCTAGATTCATAGTTGGAAAATAAGACAAGACTTGAGTATAACCTCAAGATATAACTTATTGAAGATAATCTTATTTTAGAACGTCTTGATATAATTCATAAACATGTCTTATTTGATATAAGTAGTAACGGCTATGCTATTTCTATCGAATTCATATAATAGTCGTTTAAGATTATCTTATTTGACATATGTTGTTGAATAAGACGATCTTGGTCAAGTCGTGGTCATAGATGACTTAAGATATTCCTGTTTACTTTATATGTGAAATCTTGGCAGTAAAAATTGTATGTAATATGGAAATAGACAACGTAAGAAATATTGAACTGTACGAAATAGATTCTGATCGTGATTCTGACCGTGATTCTGACAATGATGAGGATGAGAATAATGTGCGTGTTCCAAAAAGATACATTAGAGATTGGTTAAATCCGTTTGAGTTTTACAGCAATCGAGAGTTCAAAAGACGTTTCAGATTTAACAAAGATTCTATACTTTATGGAATTCAACCTAAAATTGAAGAAGGATTTTTATATAATAATAACCGTGGTCTTCCTATACCTCCGATATTTCAATTATTAATATGTCTACGGTTCTATGCCACAAAGCAGTTTTCAGGTTAAAAGATGAAATATATAATTGTATATATAACAAGATGTGTAACAATTATATGTCATAATTATTTTTGAAAATTAAATAACAATTATTTATAAAAATATTGTACGGATAACATTTTAATATTTGTGCAGCAAGTACTTGGAGACACTATAATCGTTTCACAGCCAACTATATATCAAGAGTAGTATTCCGAGTGTCTGTACTTCTAGCAAGGCTTTTTAAGCAATTTATAAAGATGCCTGTCACACCAGATGCTACAAGAGAAAATCATAGGCTTTTTAGAGATATAGGACGTCGCAATAAGTTATCAATAGCAACTAGTATAGAGTCGTTGCGATCGATGTTCTCGCGATGGCGAGGGACGCCGGAGGCCGGGGGGGGATATCTGTCATATGAAATTTGGCGGAATGGTTTTGTGTCAACTTCGTAGTTTCGACATTATGGGTTCAAATCTCCGTGCCCTTAAGTTTTTTTTTAATTCTTTCACGATAATAATGTAATAAATAATAATGTTTTAAATAATTTAAGACTATAAATTAATAAAATATGTAGATATATAAAATAAATACGAGTTTGTATTCTGAAAATTAAAAACAAATAAAAATATCTTTTTATATGTTTATTTTTATTTTTAATTAATCTCAAACACAATCGTGGAAACAGATATCTCCAGGTTCTATCCCATACAGCACAAAATGTTTTCAAAAAATATTTCTAAATATTTCTGTAAAAATATTGCGAGAAACATTTTAAAATGATTTTAGGAATATTTTAAAATGGTTTAGAAACCTTTTGTGGTAACATTTTTAAGAATATTTTAAAAATCTTTTAAAAATATTTTTAAAAACGTTCTTTTTTATCACCCAGACAAAATTTTCTAAAATATTCGAAATGTATTTTTAAAATATTATAAAATTTTCTTAATTAAAAATGTATGTCGCTTTATGTCAAAATAAAGAGATAAAGCTGAAATTTACAGAGATTATGCACTTATATATCCCAAAAACCTGTGTTAAATTTGCGATCGATTGTCCGACCCGTTTCTGAGATATTTACTTTAAAAGTTACAGAAATTATATAGACGATATATAGATATACTTTCCATGTAAATATTAAGGTCATATTTCGTCCACGACGTCATATGTCTTTTATATGACGTGTATTTGGCATCCTATTGTGGACGAAAGTATGCCGTCATGAAAAGGACATGAATTAGACGTCATTTTAAGACCAAATTTGGTACACGACAATTTTATTTTCATTTTTTGAGTTTTTCTTAATTATTAAAACAGACCCATACAGCATAGAAGCTTGCAAGACGTTGCAGGAACGTTACAAGTTGCAATGTAATGTTGTAAAAACAATTGCAACATTTCGTTGAAATATTAGAACAACATTGCAGAAATATTATAAGAGTAATTGAAAATATAGTCTCGAATATAGTACTATAACTTACTCCGTGAACATATATGCACACACATACATAAAAAATAGATTTTTTTAGATTTATGTTTCTTTAAATTTGATTCCTAATTATTTTTTAACTTTGATTCAATTCATTAATTTTTTTATTTTGTCAGGTAGCGTCTTTAGGCGTTATCATGCATGTTGTTAACGTTATTATATTAATATTATATTATGTTAAATATACGAATTTCATATTAATAATTATATTATTGTACATTAATTTTAATTGCGTTATTATTTTTAATATTTACCGGTTATTATCATTACACGATTTTTGAACACTATAAAGATATGTTATGTAGTAGTATGAACAACAAGGAAGCGTCAGAATCAAAGGATCATCACTAGTCCGTTCGATCATCGATGTCAAGCGACGTTAGGTGCGGTACTGACTCGGATGGGTGACCGCGCGGCGTATGCACACACGACATATATTGATAATAAATGTATTTTCTTTTTTTTTCTAAAATTCTTAATTCACAAAAACATAACGGCATATACATACCTTTAAATAACTCATATTTATGTCATTTTTAAAGCATTTTTAAAATTATTATGAACATATTTTATTTTTTTAAACAATATTTCTAAAAGATTTTACAAATATTATTGAATATATTTATTTGCAATTTTTTAAAAATATTTTTGAAAATATTTTTCTGACATGATCTGACGGACATAGAAACATTCTAAAAATATTTTTGTAAATTATTTTATAATATTTTAATCTTCCTAAAAAATGTTTTAAAAATATTTAAAAAACGTCTCAACTAGTCTCAAAAAAGCTCAGTGGCCCCCTGGTGTATAGAAGGCGTCAATAATGCCTTTCCAGCTAAAATTGCTACGTGCAACGCATCTAGCCATTCGTGCATCATGACTGTTGGTTCTTGGAAAACCGGCAACGTCGCGGAGAGCTGTCAGTGTTAACTCAGTGCGGAAGAAAGGTTATCAAGCATGATTACCACGTGGAAATCGTGGTTCATAACCTTCCATCGTCTAGAAATATAAGGAGAGGTAAGAAATACATATTAATATATAAATAATATGTTTGCAATAAATACATTTTATATATTTTGAATAAATATATTTGCAGATTAGCGGAAGTCGGCAAACTGGAAACGCCAAAGTTACAGAGGAAATACAAGGGATAAGTATTCATAGTTATTTATAATTATAATACAGATAAATATATCATCATGCAGATAATCAGTGCATTTAATTACAGAAAGGATAACAACAATTATATATAACAGTGTTGGCGAGAAAGAAGTAACAGAGGCAGGACACACACGTTTTAACAAGTTTTGATTGATCAACATTATTGTCCTTACATAGTAAGCATCGTCCAGAAAACTTATCTTGCTACAGTGATTAACACGCAAAAGTAATATTTATATGCTGCTTTTAGCATGCTCAAACAGAGACATTTTATTTTCCTGATATACGCTATTCCAGGATTAGATTATGTCGCTCATAAGGACGTATTGCTGTATACCACGATTGAGAAAGCGGCACTGCAACACGAGCTGTTCGATAAGTTTCTGACCTATCATCCGGACAAGTATACTGGGTGAGTCAGTAACAAAGACAAATGTTTTATTTTATTTTTAGGAGATCACGTTCTTGTGACAATAAAACGATTCAGTAAGTATTTGGAACAATCCGCGGTTTTATATTAATTGTTATTAATTTTTTATTAATAATTTATTATTCTCTGACGGTCGATAGCAAAGAACGATTCTCTTCAAATTTTTAGGAGATCACGTTCTTGTGACAATAAAACGATTCAGTAAGTATTTGGTACAATTCGCGGTTTTATATTAATTGTTATTAATTTCTTATTAATAATTTATTCTCTGGCGGTCGATAGCAAAGAACAATTCTCTTCAAATTTGTAGGAAATGACGTTCTTGTGACAACAAAACGATTCAGAAGGTATTTGCAACATCCGCGGTTTCCCTTAATTGTTATTAATTTTTTATTAATAATTTATTCTTTGGCGGTTGATAGCAAAGAACGATTCTCTTCAAATTTTTAGGAGATCACGTTCTTGTGACAATAAAACGATTCAGTAAGTATTTGGTACAATTCGCGGTTTTATATTAATTGTTATTAATTTTTTATTAATAATTTATTATTCTCTGACGGTCGATAGCAAAGAACGATTCTCTTCAAATGTTTAGGAGATCACGTTCTTGTGACAATAAAACGATTCAGTAAGTATTTGGAACAATCCGCGGTTTTATATTAATTGTTATTAATTTTTTATTAATAATTTATTATTCTCTGACGGTCGATAGCAAAGAACGATTCTCTTCAAATTTTTAGAAGATCACGTTCTTGTGACAATAAAACAATTCAGTAAGTATTTGGAACAATCCGCGGTTTTATATTAATTGTTATTAATTTTTTATTGATAATTTATTCTCTGGCGGTCGATAGCAAAGAACGATTCTCTTCAAATTTGTAGGAAATGACGTTCTTGTGACAACAAAACGATTCAGAAGGTATTTGCAACATCCGCGGTTTCCCTTAATTGTTATTAATTTTTTATTAATAATTTATTATTTGGCGGTTGATAGCAAAGAACGATTCTCTCCTAATTTTTAGGGAATCACGTTCTTGTTTAACAATCACGTTCTTGTTTAACAAGAACGTGATCTCCTAAAAATTTGGAGAGAATCGTTCTTTGCGATCGGTCGCCGCTGAAAAAATTATCAATAAAAAATTAATAACAATAAGGGCGTGGATTGTCGCAAATACTTGCTGAATCGTTTTGTTGTAACAAGAACGTAATTCCCTAAAAATTTGGAGAGAATCGTTCTTTGCTATGTTCTACAATTATTTATCGAATAATCTATAACAATTAAAACATGTTTTTATATCAAACCGATGAAAAAACAGTTTGAATATTGTCAAAAATATATAGATATATTTAATCTTCATTAATTAATAATATCTAAGAAAAGCCTAGCGGCCGATAATAATTAATCTACGATACATTCGGACCCCCTGAGGAACCCACATAATATTCGGCCCTGTCCGCGAGACGTTCCGCTGCTAGCGACATCTCCGTCAAGCTTTCTTCCACCATGCGAGATCAGTGCTGTGCTGTGAGACAGGGGGTGTTTACGATAACTAATCGGATCGCTGATCGGATTGAGCAGTGGAACTCAACCGCTAGACGTTCTAAATTTCCCTAGACTAATCCGGATCAACGATCCCTGTCTCACAGCATCGATCCCAATCCCATGTGCATGGTGGAAGAAAGCTCGACGACGACGGAAAACGAAGCACATTATAACTTTATTGAAAGGTAATCTCAGATAATCTTTAATTTTCATAAATAATTGTACTAAAATAAAGTTAGTAATAATAATTTTAAATGTATTTAATGTAATATTTTTTATCTAAACATTGGATTTCTTTTCGTAAAATTAATCTATTCCAAAGTTTGAGGTTATATTGGGAAAGCGTAAAATTAATATAAAAAAAACATTTTTTGCGACAAGACTGACAAGCTGTCGAGGTGCTCGCGTTGGAGTCGTCTTCTACTGCACTAAGGAGCACCAGAGACGCGACTGGAAACGCCACCGGGAGTTTTACGCGACTCATCCGGTCGCGTCTACGGAGGAGCCGTTCTCTGCCGCCGTCGTCCTCGCGAACGAGCGTTCCGACCCCAAGATTTGTGAGATCGAGATCCCGTCCAAGCGGCATCCCCTTATCGGCAATCACCGAGCCTCGACTGCCTTGACAACCTCGACTGTTCCGAGTGCGCTGGTCCCTAACCTAAACAGAACCTCGGTCTCGGATGCACCGTGGGACTCGAACGTCACCTCGAAGCCGTGTCGGGACGAGAAGCATTTGGCAAATTCTATTGCGCGAGAAGAAAACGGATAGAGTCAACAAGAACGAAAAGAGAATCAGAATCTTAAGAAAAAGTCAAATAACGGGAAGACAAAGAGTGCGCGAAATAACAAGGTTGATAGCTGGACATCGCTTATAACGCTTGAAGGTAGCTCGGAAGACACTATACTAGGAGCTCAAGCCGAGCTCTTGAATTTTAGAGAGTTCAAGAATTTTCGACAGTTTAAGCAACGTGGATTTTGACCCGCTCGACATCGTAACGGTATAAAGAACTTGGCAGAGATACAGGATCAAGAAGAACTTCTGCTTCCTTTTCTACACAAGAATAAAAGCATACAGGTGGCACGCACGCAACAATATGTAATATATAGTTTTATTCGTTAAAATATTATTTTAATTCTTTGAATTAAAGAGTAATAAGTAATATAAAAATATATACTTTTTAAAATAATTTCCAATTATATGAAATTTGACATTTGTATTGTGTGTATACTAAGTTATAAATATAAATAAAAATATGCAATCTATTTCAGTAATTATTTGTTACAATATAAAAATAAGAATTTATTTATATCTTTGCAAAAAATAAAAAATGGATATGTTTTTAATATGGGATATTATTTTTAATGACGATGAGGAGAATAATGAGGACAATAATGATTGGGAGATAGTACACCTAAGAGAACAACATTTAAAAATCAATAATTTCTTTGAAAATGTTGTTCTTTTTTATTCTTTAACAGGTAATAATAAAATTGTACACGTTATTAATTTTTTTTTATTTTATATTTATAATAATATTGATATTATTTTATTACAGATTTTAAATCACATTTTCGTGTTCAAAAAAATACTTTTGAGCAGTTGATACAAACTTTTGGATTAGCTTTATTGGACAATGATGATTCTCCTAAATTACCACCAGCTAAGCAACTTGCTATTGCCTTATGGATTTTTGGCAATCAAGAAGTTTATAGGTTAGTATTTAAAAAATTAAACTATAAGATTGTTAAGTTTGAAGTCATATATACTATTCAAATGACAATTATCTAATTTTTGAAAATTATATTGTTTTTATCAGAGATAACACAGGCCAACAAAAAAAGAAAAATTGTCTGTGCCATGGACTAGACCATGGTATTCTCATGTATTTTCGCCTGTTAAAACTGAATATGACCTCAGTTTTGCTTCTACACGTCAAAATTTTTTTCTATAGCCAAAATGGGGTGTTTTGTAGGGCAAAACACCTTGTTTTTGGCTGTAGGAAAAAATCCTGACGTGTAGGAGCAAAACTGAGGTCATATTCGGTTTCAGCAGACGAAAATACATGGGAATACAATGGTTTAGTCCATGGCGCAGACAATTTTTCTTTTTTTGTTGGCCTATGTAATTATTACTTCTGATTTGTACAAGGAATAAAAAATATTTTGAGTTGTAATACTTTTCTTAAAGGAATTATACGATATATATATACAGAAAAATTTATAAATAACAATTTTATTAGTTAGTTAGTTAATATATACTTTATTTGCCTCGATGGGGCCTTAAAGGGCGTTTTTAAGGAACGTTCCCAAACCTTTACAAACTCCCGTTTTGTACCCTCCTTATACATTGCCGGCGTTTTTTAGGAACGTACCCAAACCTTTACAATTGACTTAACCTAAAAATCTGGCCTGGCCATTTTGCGACCTCACATTATTTGTATCCCCTCCTAATCTGATACTGGCCCTCCATCCACCCTGACGTCGCAAGACCTCCACGCCTCCTATGTCACCTCCAACCTCAAATTCGCCATCCTTTTTGTACCTCTTGCTTCTCATCTCTTTCGTCTCTTGTTTTCCTCCATATCTATACCTCCTTCCTTCTATAACATAAAAAACTTGCATGTTACCTATGTCTGTCTCTACTTTACTTTCCGACGTCCCTCCTTCTTTGACTTATTCCTCCTTCCTGATTCTATCTTTCCTTCCTTTACTGCTTTGTTTCCTTAATCCTCCGCTCTGCTTTTCGTCGTTCCTGTGTGTCTGCTTTATCCTTATCCTTTACACCCTCTTCCATCTGCCTACCTCTTCGTCCCATCTCACTTCCCTTCCGTTTATCCACAGCCTTCTGTTGGTTAAGACTACAGCGCTTCCCTTGAATCTTTCTTCTCTTGCCTTTTCTACCAATCTGTGCCTATAGTCTCTTTTCTCCAAAGATAGTTCCTCATCAACGCCTACCTCCCATCTTCTCCAAAATTCGTCACATTTCCCTAATATTTCTTCTTTATCTTCCTCCTCCTCTAGTTTTCCATGAAGATTAAGATTTTTCCATCTATACCCACCACCTCCCATACTTTCCGTACTGGTATCGTTCTTCCTGTTACTCTCTCCATTAGTGCTTCCAAAAATTGCTTTCTTTCTTCTGTCCCCCTTGCTATTACTTTCCTCCAAGTCAGACTTCTTTTCTTCTTTTCAATTTTTTCTCTTTTCTCTCTTTCTTCTTTCCTTTCTACCTCCCTTTCCCTATTTTCTCTTCTCTTTCTTACCTCCTCTTTCCTCTCTTCCACCAGTCTTCTTACCTTGTTTCTCAGATCCACCTGCTCCCTCCTTCTGTCCCCGTCCAGTGACCTTCTCCAGATCTTCTCTCCCTCTTCTGTCACTCTGTCCCCCTGCTTATCTTCCTCCAATGTCATCCTCGCTCCTTCCTCCGTTCCTGACTCGTCGTAATCCTCTCCTCTTCTCTCACTCTGTGAAACCTGTCTTCTCTTCCGACTCTTTTTATCCTCGCGGTTACTTCCTGTCTTTTCAACTTCCCTTTGCCCCACCTCGGTCGAGCCTCCCCACCCTTCTCTTCCCCAACCTTTCTCGCTCCATCCATTCTCACTGCTTTCCTCCTTCATTTCCGTCAGTCTCTTCTCCATCTTTTCCAGTCGAGAATTTACCTCCTTCATCTCTTCCCTGACTTCCTTTCCCACCTGTCTTACTTTCTCCATGATCCCGAGTCCGATTTCTCTGAGTTTCCTCGCAATTTCCCCGGCCCAGTCCTTCTCCTCAATCCATCGTCTGGACATCGGAAAATCCTCCTTGTCTGCCACATTTCTCACCACACCTCTCTTCCTTTCCTCATTAATTATTCTATCAAAATAACAGTTTTATTTTTTAAGTATATTTTTTTTTAGTTTTTGTTGCTGCATTGAAAATGTTTTCTTATTTCAGATCCGTTGCAGATAGATTTGGAGTGTCTAAAGATACTGTATGGAGATGTGTTTTTAATGTGGTTTACACGCTAGAGCAATATGTTCAAAATTATATTAAATTTCCAGAAGTTCATGAATTAATAAACATGCAACAAGAATTTGCTACTATTAGTAATTTCCCAGGTGTGGTAGGCGTCATTGATGGCTGCCACATTCCTATTAGTGCTCCTACTGAATATCCAAACAGTTACATAAATAGGAAAGGATTCTATTCTATATTATTGCAAGGTATTTGTAATCATAAAATGAAATTTATTGACGTTTTTACGGGAATTTGTGGCAGTGTTCACGATGCCCGAGTTTGGCGGCTAAGTGATATTAAAAATATGATAGATCATGATAGAGATAGATATTTTCCAGAACATAGTCACCTTTTAGCTGATTCTGCGTACCCATTATCATATTATATGCTTACTCCATACCGTGACAATGGTCACTTAAACAATGTGCAACGTAATTATAATACAAAATTATCGAAAACTCGTGTTATAATTGAAAGAGCATTTGGAATGCTGAAAGGACGATTTAGAAAACTAAAATATGTATATATGTATACAACACAGAAATGATACCACTAGTTATACTTGCATGTTGTGTCTTGCATAATATTTGCATTGATAATGAGGATGAACCATTTGATATATTAGAAATAGAAAATAGAAATAACAACAATAATCAGATTTATGCAGTAAATGCTGATGAAAAAAGAGACATTATTGCACAGTTATTATTTTAATTATAATTATTTCATACAAAAAATAAATCTTTTTTTATATATAAAAAACTAACAAATATTTTTGAAATTATTATTTTATATTGTATAGCAGATCACAATATATCTTTTATTCAGAACTACTTTCTTGTTTATTATAAAATTAAAAGTGTAAGATATGAATTGTCTACTATAAAAAATTATCTGTACAGATTTTCATGAATTATATAAAAATATAATAAATTAGGCATGTTCTTTTTTTTATGATATCCTTAAACTAAAGTAAACTTCAAATTACTATACTTTGTACGGTTTACTTCATTACTAATGAGTTCTGATATTCAATTATAAATCTTGAATTATAATAGTATTAATATATTGTTATAATATGCGTTTTTTTACTGTAAAAAGATCATTGTTTATATAATTTTAATATTTCCAGTGTTAAAATATGTAATTTTTTTATATAAACTTGAAATTTTTAAAATTTTAATTAGTAAGAAAAAATGAGCAAATATCAATTTTTATAATTTAGAAACTAAATTCGCTATCTTAAATCCGCGGTAGAATCTGTTGCTAGCAATTCTTTTATCACAGTTTGTTAAAAAATACATAAATACAAATCAAACAATGTATGCATTTATAATTTTTATTATATTAAATAAAAAGATACATATTTATGTATAATGTATAAAATACATAATATAGCAATTGAAAATTTATGTAAATTAACATATCAATCTTTGGTTTAATCACAACGTAAAACAAATTGCGCCAGTCTGCGATAAATAATATTTAATAAACATAAACATTTATAACAGTATAATATTTTTCACTTTTACATACTTAAAACATTGACACTTATATTATTGATGATTTTATCACTGAAGTATATAAAAGAAAATTTGCAATGTGCATCAAATACAGAAATAAACAAAAAAATTAGGCATTGTTTTTCTTTTTATAATATTCTTAAACTAAAGTAAACTAAAAATACTTAAGCATCACAGTTTTTGTTACAGTTAATTATCACAAAAACTAATTTGTACTTTTCTTACTTATTAATATAGACGATGGTGACATAAATGTCTACCCATCTGAAATTAACTGCATTCTGGGATTTCTATAGTGCATGCAATATATCCTATATGGAAATCGGAACACAACTAATTTTAGATGGATAGGTATTGTCTTCGTGTGCTATACTTTTACTTTTTTTCCTGTACGTTTTCCTGTACATTTTCCTTTTGCACATATGTTTTAAATAATTTTAAAAATTCATTTTTTATTTTTTTGTTTTCCTCATGATGGACTCTTCTTTGTTCGCAAAGTGTTTTGACCCATGTAGGTTCATCACTTCTTCGGCGTTTCTTGATATTGCGTCCTGTGTTATAAGAAGTATTGGCTGCTGCTGCAGAGTTTTCGTCGATAGATTCTTCAATTTCCTGTGTAGGCGGGCTCGGTTGCCTCATTCTAAATCCATGTGTACTAGAAGCAATTGATGTAGGTGCTATTTCGGGTTTGGTATTAATGAAAGCATCAATGACATCATAATATTCCCAAGATTCTGTAGCTCCACCAGTTTGATTATTACGATCACGAACATTTTTATATTTTTGCTTCAAATTCTTCCACTTAACAGAACATTGTTCCTCTGTTACATTATATCCTCTTTCATTAAAATTATTTGCTATTCTTTTCCATATTTTTTTTTGCATACAATTTTTATTACTTAACATTCCCATATGGTTTCTCACTTCTTCTATTAAAAGTTTTGTTGTTTGAGCAGTCCACTGATATTTGTAGTTTCCTGTAAAAACAAAATTATACGACATCATATACAGGATGTTTTGACATTTGCAAATCAAAATACTATAGCAAAAAAGTTCTCAAAATAGTTATTTATAAATTTTTATTTCAAAAAGTAGTCCTTGAGATATAAAAGTTTAAAGTAACTTTCTTGCTATAATATTTTGATTCGCGAATGTCGGAGCACTGTGTATATTAAGAAAAAATAATTTTTGCAAAGTATGCATTATCTACAAAATGTACAAATAGTTTTACAATAAAAAATTATTTAATTAAAAAGTTATATTTTGAAAAACAAATAATGTTCTTTAGAAGGAAATTTTTGTAACAGAAAAAATATCTTTAACCCAAAGATAGCTTGATTCAAATATTTTCTTCAGATAAATAACTTTTTTCTTTAACCTGTTGTGGTCACACCTCTAAATAATTTCATAACGGTCACAAGGGTTCATTCGACTCTCCACGTAAAAAATCAGTCGCCATTTGCCAGCTATTCGAAGTTTCGTCTCAAACATTTAATTACACATATCTAAGTCTTCTGTTTATGATTCAATCATCTTTTTTTTAATTTTTTCAACATAAAAAAATAAACAAAGACATTTCTGAAGAAATGGGCTTCTTTGCCAAAATATTCATATAATTTTTTATTTTCGATATTTTACACAATTATATTAACGTTGTATTCTCAAGACAGTATACTTTGAAATAAAAATTAGTTTTATTAGTTTCATGGGGTTCGATAGACCCCGACGAAGAAACACGTTTGTACAAGTCGATGTCTGTAAGCTGTACTGACTCTTAGCCGGCCTTTTGTATCATTATAAATGTATAGTAGTACCTACAAGTAACTACAAATGGAGCCACAAATTCAGTTCTGAATTTTACGTTTAGAGTAATCGCAAACTTAGCGTGGGGTCCTATGGACCCCCGGTGACCACAACGGGTTAAGTATATGTGCAATGGAATAATTTATGTATTGTCACACAACTCACACTTAAGAATCATATATATACATACCAAATTGATTTTGTTCAATAACATCCTCTTCATATGGATCCATTTTCAATCGTTTTATTTATCCTGGAATTTAAGTTATTTGTGTTTATATTTATATATTGTTATACGTATGCTTTTGCATGTTACAATGCCTAACTTTATGTAATCTAAGAAAATTGTAATATATAAGAAGAAAAAGAGGATTACTTTCAATTAAAAGAAATAGATAAACAAGAAATGTAATTAAACATTTCTATATGATGAAAGCGTCCTATTAAATTATTTTCTTGTAACAAGATCACAAAATATAAAAATTGAAATTACAACAGATATGATATAAACTTAGGCATTCTAAAATGAAAAAGAGCACGCATTGCATTCCTAGTATAGTGTCTTCCGAGCTACCTTCAAGCGTTATAGGCGATGTCCAGCTATCAACCTTGTTATTTCGCGCACTCTTTGTCTTCCCGCTATTTGACTTCTTCTTAAAATTCTGATTCTCTTTTCGTTCTTGTTGACTCTATCCGTTTTCTTCTCGCGCAATAGAATTTGCCAAATGCTTCTCGTCCCGACACGGCTTCGAGGTGACGTTCGAGTCCCACGGTGCATCCGAGACCGAGGTTCTGTTTAGGGACCAGGTTAGGGACCAGCGCACTCGGAACAGTCGAGGCTGTCAAGGCAGTCGAGGCTCGGTGATTGCCGATAAGGGGATGCCGCTTGGACGGGATCTCGATCTCACAAATCTTGGGGTCGGAACGCTCGTTCGCGAGGACGACGGCGGCAGAGAACGGCTCCTCCGTAGACGCGACCGGATGAGTCGCGTAAAACTCCCGGTGGCGTTTCCAGTCGCGTCTCTGGTGCTCCTTAGTGCAGTAGAAGACGACTCCAACGCGAGTACCTCGACAGCTTGTCAGTCTTGTCGCAAAAAATGTTTTTTTTTAAATTAATTTTACGCTTTCCCAATATAACCTCAAACTTTGGAATAGATTAATTTTACGAAAAGAAATCCAATGTTTAGATAAAAAATATTACATTAAATACATTTAAAATTATTATTACTAACTTTATTTTAGTACAATTATTTATGAAAATTAAAGATTATCTGAGATTACCTTTCAATAAAGTTATAATGTGCTTCGTTTTCCGTCGTCGTCGAGCTTTCTTCCACCATGCACATGGGATTGGGATCGATGCTGTGAGACAGGGATCGTTGATCCGGATTAGTCTAGGGAAATTTAGAACGTCTAGCGGTTGAGTTCCACTGCTCAATCCGATCAGCGATCCGATTAGTTATCGTAAACACCCAGGGATCATTGATCCGGATTAGTCTAGGGAGAAAGTCTAGCGGTTGAGTGCCACTGCTCAGTCCGATCAGCAGAGTCTCGAGGACAAGCAACGAGTTCGGACGTGTTTCGCGGACGACACGTTTTAACGTGTTCGGACGTGTTTTGTCCGGACGGAAATTTTTTTGAAGTATTGCGACTGTTACTGTCTGCATTGTGATTTCTTAATATATCGAGCTTGAAATACAGCATAAAATTTCACCTTTATTAATAAAATACGAACTCGCAGCATTCTCCACCGTGCCAATTCGGATTACACGACAGTTTTTCGAAAAAGTAGAACGGCTAATGTTGGTACTAACAAAAATCCCTAGGCAACGCGAAACAAGGTGCCGTTCATGACGCGCTTTACAAGCTTGTTTAAATGTATGCATGGGCAAGGGAGGTGCAGGGGAGCAAAATCAGCATAATTGCACCAATACCATAATACGCAGATTTATATACGAATCGAATAATGGCCGAAGCAAACCGAAAAGGACAGCAGTGCCAATAACTGGTAGAAGAAGAAGAAGTCAGTCCGATCAGCGATCCGATTAGTTATCGTAAACACCTTACATAGCCGGATGCGGATTTTTCATTTTGGCTCTTAAAAATTTATAAAGGTGAAATTTCGTGGGCAGTGAAAAGCAGCAGCAGATCGTACTGATTGGCTACAAAATAGAGAAGTTCTCGAGTTTCTAGAACTCATTTTATGTTTGTTATGTATGTACTTTATAATTTCACTTTACAACTTAGCATGTATGTACTTTAAGTTGTAAAGCGAGGTCCACGCTGCCTACCGGCGTACAGTGGGGTATTTGACCGATTTAGGCGGCCAAAATTATTTTTGTAGTTTAAGTGGGTCTAAATGTGCTGTCTTACTAATTCATTGTATTTTAAGTGGTAGGTAGCGGTAATTATAATTACAAAATATTATTCCAAGTATATTTATTAGAGCAAGTAATATTATTTAAAAAACCCCAAAAATATAAATATAACAGGATGAAAAAAGGAGTGAAATCAAAGTATTATTCCAAGTACATTTATTAGAGTAAGTAATATTTCGTTAAATTTACTTGAATCATTAAAAGTCGATAAATCGACTTCCCGTTCTCTAGAGGTTAATTAACCTATATCATGGAAAACTGCGCGAATCTGCGGCTGGTCTTTACGAAATCGTGAAATAGAAACCTTCACCTTTCGATTACAGTAAAAAAAATTACCGGGAAACACCCGGAAGTACTACAAATATACTCGAGTTTGTTAACATTGGTGTAAGAAAATAACAAAAAAACGTTTCTTTTAAACGCTTTGTCAAAATAGTTACAATCTTCATAAAAATAGTTAAAATATATTCATATGTACCCACTTCATCACAATCCATAGCTATTTACTTCAAGGTATATCCCGAATACAAAATATTTATTGCAGAAAGTATGCTAACGCCGAGAAAAGATACGTGCACTAAAAGAGACGATCAAGTTTTGACAGGTCTGCTGGTTCCTTGAATGCGCGGAGTGGGTGGGAATTGGTAGTCAATTGTTCCCTGACTATTTAGTGTTGCCAAATGGCATTTTTTTTATATGTGGAGTGAGTTTTAGAAAATCGACTTTTGACCGCCTAAATCGGCCAAATTCCCCACTGTGCGGCGGGGTGGGTGCGGGGGAGAAGGCTAAAGGCCCCCCCCTTGCACTCCTACTGTGTGTGTGTGTATGCATAATTGAAAGAATCGGTTTAACAACTTCTCCAATTACGCGTTGCATATATATTATTTTTGTCTATTTTATATGTTGTTTCACTATTTTGTAGCTTGCAATTGGTTAAAGAAGCAAAAAAGAGAGAGGAGGGAGAGAGAGAGAGAGAGAGAGAGAGAAAGAGAGAAAGAGAGAGAGAGAGAGAGGAGTGTGTATACTACCCTCTCCCTCTCTCTCCCTCTCTAAAAAAATTTCTCTCTCCCCTTCATTCTCTTTCCCTCTCTTTCTCCCTCTGGAAGAATTTCGTTACCGATTTCCAAACAGATACCGATTCCCAAAAATATCGGTAACGAAAAACTATACAGTTTATAGCACTCCATTACTTTATGTACCATTACTTTATGTACAATTCTTTGAGATTCGGTCATTCCGAACCGGTTTCCAAAAAGATCGGTAACAAAAAATAGTACACTTTATAGCACTCCCCGGGAAATAATACTCCTTTTATAATTTTTTGAGATTTAATCAATTATTTCTTGAAAAATTGGAAAAATTAAGAAAACCGGTTTCCAAAAGAATCGGCAACAAAAACTGTACACATCATGGCGCTCCCCAGAAAATTTTATCCCTACTTCTTTAAGATTCGGTCAATAAATTCCCGAAAAATTGAAAAAATTTCCGTACCGGCTTCCAAAAGATCGGTAACGAAAAATTATACACTATATAGCATTCCCCGAAAAATTCTGCCCTTGTTTGATCTATAATTCTTTGAGATTCGATGAATTATTTCCCGAAAAATTAGAAAAACCGGTTTCTAGAAAATCGGTAACAAAAAACTGTACACATAGTGGCACCGGACAATTCTACCCCTATTTCATATACCTTTGGTAAAAATTCGGTTCAAGGGTTCGGGCTGGGCGTTGATGAGTGAGTGAGTGAGTCAGGACATCTCCCTTTCGGGGCTTTCTGTGCATATGTCTGACCGCGAACTACTCATTCGTTAATGGACCGAATTTTTATCAAGGGTATGTGAAATAGGGGTAGAATTTCCCGGGGAGTGCCATAAAGTGTATAGTTTTTCGCTACCGATTTTTTGGAAACCGATTTTTCTAAATCTTCTAATTTTTCGGGAAATAATCGATCGAATCTCAAAAAATTATATATGAAGTAGGGGTAGAATTTTCCGGAGAATGCTATAAAGTGTATAGTTTTTCGTTACCGATTTTTTTGGAAACCGGTTACAAAATTCTCGGGAAATAATTGAATCTTAAAGAATTACATATGAAATAAAGGTAGAATTTTGAGATAATAGCTGAATTTTTTTTAGAGATAATTTTTCGTTACTTTCTTAAAAATAATGCCCAAATTTTTATAATTTTTTGGGGATGGCAAAGACGTGTATAATTTTTCATAATCGATTTTTTAGAAATCGGTTTCAAAATTTTCTAATTTTTTGAGGATGGCTACGATGCTATAAAGTGTATAATTTTTCGTTACCGATCTTTTTGGAAGCCGGTATCAAAATTTTTTGGGAATTTATTGACCGAATCTTAAAGAATTGTATATGAAGTAGGGGTAGAATTTTCTGGGGAGCGTCATAATGTGTACAGTTTTTGTTACCAATCTTTTCGGAAACCGGTTTTTTTAATTTTTCAAATTTTTCGGGAAATAATTGATTGAATCTAAAAAAATTGTACATGAAGAAGGAGTAGAATTTCCCGGGGAGTGTTATAAAGTGTACTATTTTTTGTTACCGATCTTTTTGGAAATCGATTCCGAATGATCGAATCTCAAAGAATTGTACATAAAGTAAGGCTTGAATTTTCCGGGGAGTGCTATAAAATATATCATTTTTCGTTACCGATCTTTTTGAAAACCGGTATTAGAAGTTTGACGAATTTTTCGGGACATAATTGACCGAATTTTAAAGTATTATATATAAAACAGGGGTAGAATTTTCCGGGGAGTGTTATAAACTGTATAGTTTCTTGTTACCGATCTTAGAGAGAGAGAGAGAGAGAGAGGGAGAGGGAAAGAGAGAGAGAGAGGGGGGAGGAAGAAAGAGAGAGAGAGAGAGAAATTTTCGGGAAATAATTGATTGAATCTTAATAAATTGTACATGAAGAAGGAGTAGAATTTCCCGGGGAGTGTTGTAAAGCACGGTCGTGAATACAGGTCCGGAAACTCGTCCGTTTTTTTGGTGGTGAGTCAATATACTCGCTTAATGACGATATTTTCATAGGTTTGCCATGTGACCGCGCGCGCTGCGTTGCAAAAATTTTTTATCACGCATACGCGTTGTCCACTAATCCGTTTCACCCATAGACGTATATAATAGAATGCGCATTCCCATTGGAGATCTGTCGCGGAGATGTAAAGGACGGAAGATATGCTTGCAGTGGCACTTCCTTTTCTAATTGACGTTGGTGGGGAGAAGAAAAGGTTAGGAGAAGTAATCACGTGGTTATTGACGCCTTGAATCTTGCTGCGGGAAAAGTATCATCGTGCAATACAATACTCATAAAAATACATGTAAAAATGGTTTGGTATTCAAGAATCAGAGACTTTATTTATAGTGATACACAATAACAAACTCGTATATGCTCTTAATAGTTATTTTGGTTCATAATGTAACTATTTATTATAATTAGTTCAACATATGTAACGTTTAATTATAATTTTTTAAATAAAAGTATTTAGTACATATGAATAAAATTAGATAAGCAAAATAACTTGTTGCACATGTAATTAACGTAAAATACATGCTTTATCTATAAAATATATGTAGGAACCGGGAATTTTCCGCGGTTGGCAGCGCTGAGAAACCGGAAGAAGAAGCAAGCCTCGAGTAGAGAGAAGAAGGGAGAGTCAGTCGAGAGAGAGAATCTTCCGAGAACGGTCAAACTACCACGTCTTAATTTTTTTTTCGAATAAAGTCTCTTTTACCAGTGAACTTCGTATCCTGATTTCGGATCCTACAAACTTGGGGGCTCGTCCGGGATCACGAGTCGGAACCGCGACGGAAATAGTGTTGCGGACGGAATTTTCTGGTGCGAGAGAAGTAACTGTCGTTACTCGGGAGACGACACGGCGAACCGAGTCCATAAGGCGGGACAACGTTGTCTGAGTGACGACGCGGTAAAACTATATTGAACTATATTCTGCGAGGCGGCAGATTCTGCGAGGTGGCAGATACGGTGAGGTGCGATTACGTGTTACTAGAAGAGAAGTCACGCGTATTGAAACGGCGAGTCAACGGCGAGTATGGCGAACATGGCGAATACAACGGATACGACGAGCACGGCAAATGCACTGTCCGAAATGCCGGTTAACGAGCTAGCGGAGAAACTCCGGGATCTCGGATTGCCAACGACGGGTGACCGGGCGGCGTTACGCGAAAGGCTGCGAAAGGCTTTAGAGCCAAAAGGGAATTTATCGCAGACGGATGAGACGTCAGGAATTTCCGGTGGCAAAAACGCGCTAATGGTGG
Organism: Temnothorax ravouxi; assembly: GCA_030770255.1. NCBI lineage: Eukaryota > Metazoa > Arthropoda > Insecta > Hymenoptera > Formicidae > Temnothorax > Temnothorax ravouxi. The sequence continues at coordinate 8,779 of JASTWP010001922.1, read as the reverse complement.
ACGACGAAGATTTGACGAAATTAAAGAAGGAAACATTGAAAAGCCGATTACGCGAGCTGGGATTACAGGTGTCGGGAACAAAGCCGGTTCTCCGTGAAAGATTGCGGGCGGCTCTGCGGCGGGGCGAGGACGACGAGGACGACTCGAGCGACGAGGAAGACGAAGAAGACGCGGATGATACTTTTATACAACGCGACGATCAAGGCGGTGTAAGAAATGAGAGAGAACCTATCCCGATAGGTGGCTCCACACGTTGCGTGCGCCAGTTGCGGTAACGCAAGGGGCGCTAAAGTCAGGGCTACCGTCCTGCAGTGGCGACGGCGCGTGATTGGTAGGTGGCATCACAAGATGTTCACGTGTTAGATTCGTAACGGTCGTACATGTCCGAACATGTTCCGGCGCGATTGTGCGAGAAAGTAAGAGTTCGAAGAAAGTCGCGGAAGAGAATGGTCGTGCGCTGGAAGGCTCCCGTCTCTGTAATACGATCCCGACGTATCGATCCGCGAATTGAGATCCGTGCAATAGATTTCGCGTTATTACAATAAATAGATATATATTGTGAAACAAACGTCTGAAACTTGATCATCCTTATCCTATATTATTATCCTTGTCCCCACGACACAACTCGTCATTATTACAGTTCAGAAGTGGGATGTTACATCGCGAATGCAACCATTTTATACTCGTGTCGCAGTAATCAACGACGTGCGCGAGGTTTAGTGTTCACCGCGATATCCCGTTTTTCTGAGGCCCTCGAAGGACTCTGACTTTATTACCGAGAGGTTTGCGTAGGCAGTACTCTTGTTCAATCCCCGTGTGACGGTGACAAGTACGGGATAAAGGTCGTAAAGACGCAAGTTTCGACGATCGAACGCATACGTATTCACGTGATACAGAAGTGATACGGTCGCGTAAGAAATTCAACGATGGATTCAATAAATATCCATTCCCGTTTAGAAGCACTCTCATTACAAGAACTTCAAGAGGAAGCTCAAGGATACGGTCTTATGTTAGAGGACCGTACTCAGTGCATACAAGCAATAGTGAAGCACCTGGAGAGGAATGGCCCGCTTAACGATTTTGCGATAGAAAATCGAACGAGGCTTCCCGCGCTGCAAAACATGGCGTCAAACGTCCCGCAAGAATCGCCCGACCTTGCCCGAATCAACGCGGTGATGGCCGAGCAAGCTAGGCAGAATAAAGAGCTGTCCGAGCAACTGAGGAAGAGTCAAGAAGTGATTCAAAGGATGTCCACTATGATCAACATAAACCAGGGAAGCAACGTAAACCAAGGGCACCTCGGTCCAGAATTATCTCCGGCAACGTCAAGCCAATCCAGTCGCTCTTTCGTTTCGTCCGTGCCGCCAGCACAGGCAGTAACTTTATTAGCATCGCAGTTACCAATCTACGGAGGCACGGAGGACGAAAATGTAGTTGTGTGGCTCGAAAAAGTGGAAAACGTCGCCAGGATTCATACGGTGACGCACGAAGTAGCACTTCTAGCGGCCACTAGTAAGCTGACCGGAAATGCGCAACGATGGTTTACGCAAAACACCGGTACAGTGAACCGTTCATGGATAGACTTCAAGGAAGCCATTACCAGGAGGTTTAAAAGAAGAACGCTATTATATGTGTCGATGCGAAAGATAGAGGCACGCGTGTGGAACTTTACCAAGGAATCGTTCTTGGATTATGCCACAGACAAATTGGATTTGATGCAAAACGTCGCATTACCGCAAGCTGATAAAATACAATTATTAATCGACGGCATTACGAGCAACGCATTGAGAGGAACGGCGACGGCATTAGACACTGAAGATCTCGACAAGTTTCTCGACCAGATGCATCGTATTACATCTTCCTTTGCAACGAAGAAAAATGTGACGAACAAACCGCAGAGGGGAAAGAATTTTCCAGCAAAAAAGGAAGTGCAGTCGAAAGTGTCGGTACCCCTAAATTCAGTGCCAGTGTCTAAAGATAAGTTTTGCGCCTACTGTAAAACAAAAGGCCATGTGCGAGACGAGTGTTTTAAATTGAAGCGCAAAGAGCAGGCGCAGACGGCTACACCAGCCGCTTCTTCGACGGTCTCGGCGGTCGACATCGTCGATACAACAGTTTCGTCCACGACTTCAGCCCTACCTACGGAGACAACGACGGTGGCCTGCGTGACGGAACGGGACCGGAGGCTCGAGCTCGACAACTTCCGAATCCAGGTCATATCGTTAAATAATGTAGATTGCGATTTAATAGCTCTCGTGGATTCGGGTAGCCCCATATCTTTCGTACGTCCGTCCGTTTACGAAAAGTACTTCGAAACGTCCGACAGCGTGAAAAATCGTCTTCAATCGTATAAAGCGTTAAATAATTCGTCAATTCAAATACGCAGTACAGTCTCGTCCAAAATTGTTTTATCTCCGTTACCAGAATTCGAGGCTTCGATCGAGTTAAACGTTCTAGTAAATGATTCTCTGTCAATGGATTTAATAATTGGTATGGATTTCATAAATAATCACAAAATAAAAATTGTGTATAATCCGTCATCCGACAGTCCGGAGAATAAATTACAATTATTTAATGAGATAGCATTCGCGGAAACGATTTCTGAAAATATGGAAGAAAAATTGTCTTCCATCGAGACGGATTTTGGTGGCGAAGTGAAAAAACGATTAATAACGGTAATCGAAGAAGTAGAATCCGCGGAGATACCCCCTCCCGGGGAAAATTATTTAGTTCGAGTTTCACTTAAGGACAAGTCAACATATGCGTACTCGCCTAGACGCATTTCGTGGAAGGAAAGAGAAATAACGAGGGAGATGACCGACGACCTTCTGAAAAGGGGCATAATTAAACCGAGTTCGTCTCCTTATTGCGCGAGAACCGTATTAGTTCGAAAGAAAAATGGTAAATGGCGGTTGTGCGTAGACTTCCGACCGCTGAATTGTAGAGTAGACAAACGAAAATATCCTTTTCCTGTAATCGAAAATTGTTTAATGGATATCGGTAAAAAATCCGTGTACACGTTAATAGACCTAAAGGATGGTTACCACCAGGTGGAAATACATCCGGAAGGTACGAAATATTTTTCGTTTGCGACGTACGACGGACAATACGAGTACGTCCGTTTGCCTTTCGGATACAGCGAATCAGGAGCCGAATTTTACGAACGTTTACGAAATCTTCCTGATTTAGCAACACTAATACGATTACGTAAAATTATATTATATATGGATGACATCCTTATAGCTACTGATACCATTGAGGAAAATTTGGAGATTATTAAAAGAGTACTTTTAGAGCTTAAACGGTACCAGTTCGAAATAAATATCGATAAGTGTCAATTTTTGAGATTGAAAGTTGAATTTTTAGGATACATTGTGTCGGCTGACGGTATAACGATTAGCGAAAGGCACACAGACGTTATTCAGAAATTTCCTGTTCCAAGAAAAGTGTTAGATGTACAACAATTTTTGGGTTTAACAATCTATTTTAGAAGATTCATACAGAACTATGCGAGTAAGGCGAAACCTTTAACCAATTTGCTACGTAAATCAAGTAAATTCATTTTTGGCGAAGATTGCAAGCAAGCCTTTGAATCATTGAAGAAAGATTTAGTTTCTTACCCGGTCTTAAGACTTTACGATCCCAACGCTGAAACGCAATTGCACACCGACGCAAGTCATGTGGCTATAGCCGCTATCCTACTGCAAAAGCAGAGTGACGGTATTTTCGCTCCGGTGGCTTATTTCAGCCAAGCGACGAACAAGGCCGAGGCCAATTATCACAGTTTCGAGTTGGAGATGTTAGCTATTGTGAAGTCGGTCGAAAGATTTCATATTTATCTTTACGGGTTAAAGTTCACGATTGTGACGGATTGTCAAGCATTAGTTTACGCTGTGAATAAAGCTCATTTAAACCCAAGGATCGCTCGCTGGACTTTACGTATCCAAAATTATGAGTTTAAAATTATCCATCGTGCGGGTGGAAAAATGGCGCATGTAGATGCCCTTAGTCGTATCGTGGCGTACGTCGACGCCATGCCTGTAGAGAGAGAGCTTGAATACAAGCAATTAACAGATGTTAAACTTAAGTCTATCGCCGAAGAACTAGAATTTAAGGAGAGCGATAAGTTCGAACTTATCGAAGGGCTAATCTATCGGAAGTGTACAGATAAACCACGATTCGTAGTACCGGAATCTATGATCAATAACGTAATACGAGTGTACCACGATAATATGGCGCACTGCGGTACGGAGAAAACAGTGCAAGGCATTGAGACGAATTATTGGTTTCCGTCCATGCGTAAAAGAGTGCGCGACTATGTGGAAGACTGCCTGGTATGCTTGATGTCAAACACATCGGTGAATTCTCGCGAAGGCGAATTGCAGGCATCAGATCCTCCTACAGCTCCTTTCCAAATACTTCATACCGATCATTACGGTCCTTTGATTGAATCGGTTGGCGGTTTTAAACACGTCCTATTGATCGTGGACGCGTACACGCGATTCACATGGTTGTTCCCAGTGAAAACCACTAATTCAAAAGAAACGATTAGACAATTTGAAAGTCTGTTTCGTATATTCGGTAACCCAGGTGAAATAGTGTCCGACAGAGGAACTGCGTTTACTTCGCATGAATTTTCCGAATTTCTGAATTGTAATAACATCAAGCATCGCAAGGTAGCGGTGGCCGCCCCATGGGCAAACGGTTTAGTTGAGAGGGTAAACAAATTTTTGAAATCTTCATTGAGGAAGCTGGTCGAAGAACCACGCAAGTGGAAGGAATATTTGAGTACGGTTCAATACGTAATAAATAATACGTACCACTCTTCTCTTAAAAGTGCTCCCTCAAAACTACTCCTAGGCTACGACCAACGAAATCACGAAGACGCTAAATTGGTAGAGCATCTCGATCGACTAGCGAAAGTCGAGTTTAATTTCGAAGCCTACCGTGAATCGGTTCGCGAGGCAGCAGTCGACTCTACCGAATGTATTAAGAGTTACAATAAATTATATTACGATAAACTGCATAAAAAACCCACTGAGTATAATACAGGTGACCTGGTGATGATTCGAGATACGGTTGTAAAACCCGGGGAAGATAAAAAGTTAAAGCCTTCTTACAAAGGCCCGTATAAAATTGCAAAAGTTTTAAATAAAAACCGATATGTGGTGGAAAGTATTCCAGGATTCGATGTTACTTCCCGCCCATACAATTCGATATTATCGCCAGATCGCTTAAAACCGTGGATAAGGGTAGTTAACCCCGACGTTTCAAAAGACGTTAAAAATGTATCCAACGTATAAGTTTATTTGTATTAAATTAGCATGAGTTCCGCTGCGAAAAAGTGTTAAACGTAGCTTTTGTGTTTTATGCTTTCCTAAGCGAAATTATAAGTGTGATTATCTTTATTTTTGAATTCAAATGTTTGTAATACCAAAGATTAATAATTTCAGTAATTTAGTTTTTAAGTTCAAGTTATGCAATAAATAAGCGACGGCGACAGCCAAACTACAACGATGTATGTTGTGCAATAAAAAAAAAAAGAAAACATTCGGGTCGAATGTTGTTTCAGGCTGGCCGACTGTAAGAAATGAGAGAGAACCTATCCCGATAGGTGGCTTCACACGTTGCGTGCGCCAGTTGCGGTAACGCAGGGGCGCTAAAGTCAGGGCTACCGTCCTGCAGTGGCGACGGCGCGTGATTGGTAGGTGGCATCACAAGATGTTCACGTGTTAGATTCGTAACGGTCGTACATGTCCGAACATGTTCCGGCGCGATCGTGCGAGAAAGTAAGAGTTCGAAGAAAGTCGCGGAAGAGAATGGTGCCGTGCGCTCGAAGGCTCCCGTCTCTGTAATACGATCCCGACGTATCGATCCGCGAATTGAGATCCGTGCAATGGATTTCGCGTTATTACAATAAATAGATATATATTGTGAAACAAACGTCTGAAACTTGATCATCCTTATCCTATATTATTATCCTTGTCCCCACGACACAACTCGGCATTATTACAGCGGGAACATGGCGGGCGTTTTACGCGGCAATATTATGCAACGTGACGATCAAGGCGGGAACATGGAGGGTGCGCGCGGCGGCGTAGCGGGCGTTTTACGCGGCAATATAGGGAATGTTGCGCGCGGCGGTGCGGCGAGCGTGACGCGCGGCGCGATAGATGGCGGTATGAGATTATCGACTCCGATTCGCGAACTAGAAATACCACGAGCCAATGAAGACATTGTTGTTGACGATGACCGTATCACGCGCGAGGAAACGCGTAATAGATCGAGAACGGTGCTGACATTTAAGGATGTTGAAGATGCGCTAGAGACTTTTAGTGGAGATGGCACACAAAGTGTACGTAGGTGGTTCGTACTATTTGAAGAGACGGCCGAATTGTGTTCTTGGACGAATGCGCAAAGGGTTATATATGTGAAAAGGTTATTGCGCGGGTCCGCGAAGCTTTTCGCTAATTTCGAGTGTCATGCGCAGTCGTATCGCGATCTCAAGAGAGCGCTTGTCGAGGAATTCGACAAAACATTAAATAGTAGACAAATACACAAAGAACTGAGTGCAGTGACGAAAAAAACTGATGAAACGTTTCAAGAATACATCTATCGCGTGTTAGAGTTGGCGAGTCATGCGGAGATGGAGATAGAAGCTAAGATACAATACATAATAGACGGCGTAAAAGACGAAGAATCCAACAAGGCTATTTTATACAACGCGACAACAATCAAAGAATTACGGCAGAGGTTTGTACAATATGAGACGCAACGGACCAATAGAAATAAGGCGAAGCATCGACCGCAGACGGCGGGCAAGGACAAGATGGCAAACAGTGGCAATCGAGTGACGGCGACTTCTAACCCTAGAAAGTGTTATAATTGTGGCGATACGAAGCATTTGGGCAAGGAGTGTCCGCATAAGGCGAAGGGATCGAAGTGCTATTCTTGCGGTGAATTCGGCCACATTGCGGCGAAATGTCCGAAAGGATCGGAGGCACAAAACAAAGATGCTACACCGAAAAGGGTCGACACAATACGATCACGCGACGACAAGAAGATATACAAGGATGTGAAGATTTTAAATAAAGACGTAACGGCAATAATCGATTCCGGTAGTGATTTGCACTTAATGCGATCAAGCTTTTATGTATTAATCGGTGCTCCACAGATCCGGCCCATAACAATGAAATTCGACGGCATGGGTATCACGGATTGCAGCACATTAGGAAGGTTTACGGCGGATGTGACAATAGACGGTCTTACCCTTACGCTGGACATCGATGTAGTGCCTGATCACTTCACGACGCACGATTTTCTCTTAGGTGGCGAATTGTCCGATTTCGCAGAGATCCGTATACGAAAACAGAAGGCAACGTTGACGGAATTCGACAACGAAGAATCGAAAACCTCCACGGATGTGACGAAAGAAGAAACGGCGTGGTCAGAAGTTTTATGTGTCAACATTCAAGACGAAGAAGACGAAAGAGCGAAAGACGAGATTAATCTTAACCACATAGAAGATGTCCAGGTGAAAGAACGCGTGCGAGAGATGGTGCAAAATTATCGTCCCGAAAAGACAAAAGATAATGGCGTGAAAATGCACCTGATACTTAAAGACGAGGTGCCCGTTCATCAGAACCCACGAAGGTTATCAGCGGAACAACGAAGCATGGTGAGCGAAATTATTGATAAATGGATCAGCAAGGGGATAGCCCGTCCCAGTCGTTCGGAATACGCTACTCCCATCGTGCTAGTAAAGAAGAAGAATGGAGAGCCAAGGTTGTGTGTCGATTACCGGCGTTTGAATCGGAAGATAGTACGAGATAGATATCCATTACCATTGGTGGAAGATTAGCTGGACAGACTGGCAAAAGCTAAAGTATTCTGCACTCTGGATTTGAAAGATGGCTTCTTCCACGTGCCGATAGACGAGCCGAGTATTCATTATACATCCTTCGTCACGCCGGACGGACAGTTTGAGTTCCTGATGGTGCCTTTCGGATTAAGCAATTCTCCAGCGGTGTTCCAGCGGCATATTAAAGCAGTTGTTTCAGGAATTAATAACCAAGGGTACAGTGCTAACTTACCTAGACGATCTAATTATCCCAGCTGAAGGAGAGCAGGATGGTCTGCAGAAATTAGAAGAAGTTCTCAACACGGCACGCAGTTACGGTTTAAGAATAAACTGGAGTAAGTGTAGTCTGATGACAACCCGAGTCGAATATTTAGGGCACATCATAGAAGCAGGAACAGTCAAGCCGTCGGAGAAGAAAGTGTCAGCGGTGGCACAATTTCCTGAACCTACCTCGACGAAAGCAGTGCAGAGCTTCCTAGGGCTGACGGGGTATTTTCGCAAATTTATCCCGCAGTACGCACTCATGGCCCGACCTTTATCACAGTTATTAAAGATGGAGACGAAATTTATCTTCGCAGACGATCAAAGGAGAGCATTCAACCAATTGAAGACGGCGTTAACGACGAACCCTGTGCTGAAGCTGTATAAGGTAGGCGCTACTACCGAACTTCATACTGATGCGTCCCGACTTGGCCTGGGAGCCATTTTGTTGCAGAGAGACGGTGAGGACAATCAGTTACACCCCGTGTATTACGCAAGTTGGAAAACTATAGGAGCCGAAGAGAGATACAGCAGCTTCGAATTGGAAGTGCTTGCGATAATCAAAGCTTTACGCAAATTCCGAGTATATCTGTTGGGTATACCTTTCCGAATTATTACGGATTGCAAGGCGTTTGTGCAAACGATGTCCAAGAAGGA